>JAESVK010069183.1:63585-117782 GCA_017140935.1 Hamamelis virginiana
CAATGAGTACTAGTATATAATGTGAGTACAGTCCCGTAATGTACTCAAATTATTCTCAAACTCTAAATGAGTATTCACAGAGAGTAACACTGTCATGTCCATCCTCATAACTTTCAAATTCTCTCTTCCAAGTTACTGACTTGTTGATCCTGTGGGGGGAAAAAAAATAAACGGGGTGAGCAAAAACCACTATTGCTCAGTAAGGTTCGTAAACCTCAAATATTACATGATGCTTTTAAAAGAAACGTCAGGATTTTTAAATCCATCAATAAATCTCATCATCAATTAAACATCACATATAATATCCTTATTCATTGATAAATTTCAGGATATATTCATCTCATTTTTATAAAAATAATCATGCTTTATGCATATGACAGATATACAATGCAATGCTCATGCAATCATGTCTGCCATCTTCTCTGTCCTGTCTTTCTTGTAAAACTGATATCAATACTCAAATAACAACCTTATGGTTAGGATTTTTCATTTCATCATAACAGATGGCTACCTCATTTTTAAGGTACTCAACCATCTTACCACAACAGCATCCCCGCCTTTTTAGGATGTATATCACCCAGTCCCCGCCTTTTTAGGACCTACCGCGATTGCCACTCATTGACAAGAGGATTTACGTACTATTTTTAGCAAGGGTGATATATTAGTGCACTAACTGTTACCAGGATCTTTTGTCCATCGGTGGTATCTCAATTCCTCGTCTCCACAGTTACGTAAATAATCACAAATGCATATGTTTTTCCATGCAATATATCTCACATGTAACTGTGTCTCATGCCAGATGCAATTATTCCATGCAATACATATGGCATACATCTTATATCAACAATTCATGTATTACATTTCATGCATACATTTCATAGTATATCAGCTCATATATATTTCATTTCAACAGTTATATCAATGATATACATATGAATCAACTTGAGCCACTACTTGTAACTGTGCCTTTGTAATTCTCCATACTTCTCCAAATAACAATATTTCTCGCTTTACTTGTACGCACAACATACATGCCCATACAAGTATGTCTACATAACAAGCGCACGGTTTTATTTTCTCAAAATACATTGTTATTAGGAGATGTATGAAATTTACTTATAAGCCCAGTCACTTTCTTTCCAATATATCACAACCACATTGCCATATGCCAATTTATTTTGCAATTAGTATGGCAAATATCACATGCATATATTTTATGCATCATAAATAACATGCGCCATAAAACAATAACAACATGTTATAATCTTTATTATTATCTCATACTTGATTTTTAAAAGAATCAAGATAATCACATCACCATTCGTAATATATATCATTACCGAATATAGGTCAACACAGTTCCCTAAGCAATATATTCATTCTCAGGGGTTTACCTTAAGTCCACAGTATCCATTTTTTCCAGATATCTCAACTAATTTGTATAAATACCCTTAGGTATCTAAAGAAATACTTCAATTCAATATTATCACTCAATTGAATTATCAACATCATTGATATATATATAATATTTATATATATCCCATAAAATAAAACCATTTTCCTGTCGATATTATTCATAAATTCGAAATGTTTCAAGGAAAAAGCATTTTCTTGTGCTAAAATATTATTTAGCATCTCAAAACAAAAAGCTGGAAATTTATATATTTGTTAAACCCAGCAATAGTATTTGAATTTTTAAAAATTCATCTCTTCGAATAAAAATGTGAAATTTTACAGGTAGAAACTAGATTCACGTATGAATACCTCCATAAATTTTCAAGATTTTAGGATGAGTGGAACATCATCCGATTTTAAATTCAAGTTGATACACAAAAACAATGTGATTACCTGCTGTGTAACAGCCATTTCTAAAATCAAAGAAAAATAGTAAATCACATCATTTCTTCATAAAATTTTTATTGAAAACAAATTTAGAAGTTAGGAAATTATTCCAACAAACCTTGCTCAAAAACGATTTTTCTACATTTAATTAGAATTTCTATACTAAAACTGTTATGAATTGAAATCTGAAAAATTCCACGTATATGAACTTTAATTTTTCAACCTCAAGCCAAATTCATTTTTGCATGAATTTATCAAACAAGATTTCTACTTCTAAAGAAGACAAGAAATCCTTATTTTCTTTCAAACTCAACATGAAATATGTAAGATAGTAGAACCCTACCTTGGTTGTGTATGTGTTGAACTTCAAGAATTGCTTACTCCTTGCCTCAAAGAGTACTTCTCACTCTCTTTTCTTTCTCTTTCTTTCTCTAATTTCTTTCTTCTCTACTACTTGTGTATTCATTAGCATTTGAAATGTGGTATTTATAGAGAAATGATTCATCCTCCATTCTCAAATTTATCTACCACTCTTACATTCATCCATCATTCTCATCTTCCATTCTCAAATTTATCCACCATTCTTACATTCATCCATCATTCTCATCTTCCATTCTCAAATTTATCTACCACTCTCAAATTTATCTACCACTCTTAGATTCATCCCCCATTCTCTCATTCATCCACCATTCATATATATCCACCATTCATATTTTAGATGTCACCCAAGGGTGTACATAATTTCTCATGCACCCTTCTTAATTGATGACCACATGGCACATTTTATTGCCTAATGGCAAAATGCCAAGTGTATATTTAAAATATAATAACAACAATCACATATATAAATAGATAAAATATATATATGCTATAAAATTTTTTTTTCGGGGTCTTACAACTTATTCTTGCATCATGGATTTGTTTTACCTAAAATATGCATATACTTTAAATGATAATCTTTAGTATCTTTATATGCATATTGTTAGGGGGTGTCACAAATCATTGATTGATTTATTTGTTTATTCAATTGAGCATATGAATACTTTGTTATAAACTCTTGTTAAATGTCAAACTTTGTTGAGTGATTATTTAGATAATCTTGTTGAATATTTGGTTGTCATTATTTGATAATTGACATTATCCTATAGTTCTTATATATCTATTATAGTATATATATGCTTATAAGAACATGATCCAAGTTGTCAATTGAAGAAGACTTATCCATCATGGAGCAAAAAGCTACAACATTATTGAAGTCAAAGATGAAGCCTAGCACAAGCCAAGCACAAGACTTGAAGAACCTTTTATGAAGACTTTGTGTTCTATCTTGTGTGTGAGAGTGCTTAAGAATTTATTGCAAATCTCTCTTTAGGATGAACTACATTGGCTCAATTGACTATGACTTAAAGACCATAGGTTTTAACTTTGAAAATTCACATTTTGGTAAAAAATTGATTATAACTCATAGTTGGCTATATGGACTCAAAAGACAAAATGTTTTACACTTATTATTTTTGAGATGCTGTTTTTTGCAGACGAAAACTTCTAACTTAAAATGATCATATCTCTCTCATCCGGACTCCGTTTTCGATGATCTTTATATGGCCGGAAAGCTTGAGAAGTTTAGTTTTTGAATATATTATTTTCAGTTCAAGTAAAAATTAGAGTAAGTCGACTAACACCATGTTCTAGTTGACTAATCGCAGGTCAGTAACTATGTTTTGGGAAAATAAGCTCCTAGTCGACTAACACTATGTCCTAGTCGACTAACACACCTCTCCTAGTCGACTAATCGACTCCGGAAACTTTTTCAAAGGTATTTTAAACCTTCTAGTAGACTAATACTTATGCCATGTCAACTAAGAGACATGACAGTTCATAACGGCTAGTTTTTAACAACTCCAAACGGCTCTATTTTGTCTCTAAACGGCTATATTCTTTTATGGGTCTATTTATACTCATTTTATGAGTCTTGAATCAACTAATGATCATACACAAACATATAAAAACTTAGTTTACATCATTTTGTGTGATTTTAGTCAATTGATTCATTATTCTCTCTTGAAGCCAAATTAGCTCATATCTTTGAGAGATATTAGTGAGAGCTTTATTATTTGTACTTCATCTACTTTTGAGGGGTTATTCTTTGTACACAATCTTTGTATATCTTGTGAGACTGAAGAAGTGCTCTTAGTGAGCATTGAAGAGTTGCTCTTGGTGAGCATTGCCTAATTGCTCTTGGTGAGGCTTGAAGAAATGTTCTTTGTGAGCACTGGTGAGTGTTCTTTGTGAGCACCATTGTGAGTTCTCTGTGAGCTCTTGAGACAGTTCTTTGTGAGCTTAGGTGAGAGTTTTCCACCTGGGATAAAGAAGGTTGTGTAAATATTTCTCTATCTTGAAGAAGTAATCTTTAGTGGATTGTGGAATCCTTGGGCTGAGTGCTTAAAGCGAGGAGTAGGCGGAGTCTGAACCTCGTTAAATCGCTGTGTTTGATTTCTCTCTCTCTCTCTTGTTTCAATTAATTGCTTATATTTATTTGCTTCAGTTGAAATTAATTGAATCATAATTTTATTGGTAATATTTGCTAAAGTTTGCCATAAACCCTATTCACCCCCCTCTAGGGTTATATATTTGGGACAACAAAATGGATAAGCGATCATACTAAAAAGATAAACTAAGAAATGAATACAAGTGTAATAAGGTAGGACTAGTACCACTTGAGGACAAGATGAGGGAAAATCAAGTCATGTGCAACGAGCTTGAGAGGACAAGAGGAATACCCAAGATAACGTGGTTAGTTATGGTGAGAAAAGACATGTGCACTAGGGATTTGAAGGAGATCCTTGATAAAGCTAAATAGAAAAAGATTGATTCATGTAGCTAGCGCTAGGTAGTTGGAACTAAGGCTTCATTGTGTTAAGTTGAGCTGCGTTGCTTTTGATTAAAAGATTTATCACCATCATGACGTCCTATACATATTAAGGAATATGTGTACCCATACAAAACAAGTCATACGAGAGTTGTAAATATTAGGCCCCACCCCAATCTTCCTCTACTAATGTGTAAGGGGAAAAAATTGATGGTAATGGTCCCATAACCTTCAAAGGAGAATATTATAGCATTGGAGCTTCAATGTCTCTCACAAGGCAACATGGTAACACAACAAGTTTTCATCGAATGGGCCAATAACAATGTGACCCTAGCTCGTATCAAAACTAACCCATTATAAACTGCTCACGATAATACTTTTTTTCATTGTTTTTAGAAATCAGACCGAACCGAACGGTTCAACTAGTTAGACTGTAAACTGGTCTCCTTTCCAAGCCAAGATGACTTCCCAATCTATTACCCTTCAAAAACTACTATTATTCCTACTGAGCAATTCGAGGCTCACCCCTGCTTTTCATACGGCAGATTGCAGGTTTACAATGGAGGTTGTATTTGTGGCTTGGTTCAGCCTCCTCGAATGTTAAACTTTTCAAAATTACCCAACATGTCCCTAGTCTATTTAAAAACCTTACAAGTCTTCATTTTCTTTATTTCTTCATTGTTGTAAGTTTGAGAGAATGGAGAGGAAAGCGTGGCCATGAGCTAGGGAGGAGCTGGTCGCCGGAGTTCGTCGAAGTTTGTGCCACCATCGTGAAGTTAAATTCTCGCTATGTTCGTTTCATTTTCTTTGCTCGTACTTGAGTTATTTTCGGATTTTTGGTTGAAAAGGGTTGTGGTTTTGGTTTTGGGTTGTGTGGAGGTGTTTGGAAGGTTGATTATGGTTGGATCCATGGTTTTGAAGAGTATATTGGAGATGTTTGAGCATTTGAAGCTTGGATGTGTGGTATTTTGGGTTTTATGGGTTTTTAGTTTGGGTTCTTGGTGGATCCTTGGATTTGATCCCTTGTTTTGTGTTTTTGTTGTGAATCTAGTGTCTTTAAAGCTTGTTTTGTTGGTTTCATGGGATTAGGTGGATTTATCTTGAGATTTTAGGGTTGTTTTGTAGCTTAAAATACCCTGATTTGTCGAGTTATCGAGGAGACAGTCGACTGTTTAGCCCAGACAGTCGACTGCATCATTTTACTCTGCATAAATTTCTACTACATGATTCTAGCTTCAAACACTTGTATTTCACTAATCCGGATTAGGATTTGCATGAGCATTATATGCTCGGAAAGCTTGTGAGACTTAGTTTCTAAATATTTTGGTTTTAAAGTCAAATTCCTTTTTGAAATAGAAACACTTTGTAAAATACCAGATTTGTCATTTTGTGTGCACTTTGTCTTCTTTAGCCTATATCTTTCAAACCACTTGACACTTGGCCACAAAATCAAACGTGTAGCATCTCAGCATTCTTAGGTTTATGTCTTGAGAGTTTTAAGGCCTTTGATTCAGCGTTTTGGGGTTTTGAATATTTGGGATCACGTGTGAGCAATTTTGGGAAGCGAGTCGTGTTGCTTTTGAATTGTGAATACGTTGTACCTTTTTATGATTTCTTTACTTGCATTATTTGTTGTTTCCAGTTTGGAAGGTTATTTAGAGGACTACTTGCATTGGATGCATTGAGCATTGCATTTGGGAGGCTCGTGGAGCCACAAAGGGTTGGAAAACACTATGGCATTGAGGTAGGAATAAGTAACCTTGTACTGTTGATAATGATACATCTATTTTGTAACTACTTTGAGAACCATGTACACTTTATGAATTTTCTTTGATCAACATGACTTATAAACTGTTTGTGAACTCTACTATTGATTGTATCACAATCATGCTCTCAAATTATGGTATTACTGTGTTCTTTTATATAATAGTTGCGTAATAATATCTCGTTTTATATAAAATCTGTATAAATTAGTTAAATTCTCTTTTTCAAGAAATTTGTGCAGGTTATATAAATTCAAAGTCGTCTCCAATAAAGCCTTGATTATCGTCACGAATAAAGAGCATTCCAGAAAAGATCAGCAATAGCCATTGAAGTGCGAAAAGACTGCAAAGAATTTCTGCACATGCAAAGCAAAGTGCCAACATGACTATCGATAGCCAAGTCTCGCTATCGATAGAAGTACTATCGATAGCCACACTTCGCTATCGATAGACCTTAGGCGGTTGAGGGCTGTCTTAGATATTTTGAGATATTTCGAGGGCATTATTGTCTTTTGCATTTTCATTCTATATATACACGTGTAAAGACGACTTAAAAAGGGTTCAAGACTTTTGCTCTGAATCATTACTCTGTCATTTTTAATAGACTTCAAATTACAGTTCAATTCTGCTTTTTATTCGGTCATTTACTTTTTCAGCAATTTCTACTTTTCTGCAATTTTTCCTTTAATGCATGGCTCAATTCTCACTTGAGAATTGTTCTTTACTTATACAGTCTTTAATTTCAGCACTTTAATTTCTGCAATTTTCCCTTTTATGCATGGCTCAATTCTCACTTGGGAATTGTTCTTTACTTTTACTGTCATTTTCTTTATTTACTTAAGTCTTTTTCTTTATTTACTTCAGTCATTTTCTCTATTTATTTCAGCCCTTTTCTTTATTTATTTCAGTCACTTTTTCCTTATTTCTTCAGTCATTTACTTTTTTGTTTTTATTGCACTTTTTCCATCCCGTGAACCCTTAGAGCTTGTCATGGATAAAGGATATTCTCCTCCATTGATGTGTAGCTAATACTCCAAGCTTGGGTGAGGATGAAGTTGGATTCTTTATGCAATTCTATTTTATAAACATCCCTTTATTTGTATTATGTGATTGCATAGTTGTGAAGGTTTTACCGCACACTATCGCTAAATATAATATCATATAATTGTACATCTGTGATTGCAATTATATAATTATGCAATGGTACTTAATGGTATGAATACAAACCAGCATGCTTTATCCCCAATTAAGGTGGATAGCGATATTCCATTCTTTTCAAGGATAAACCTGCCGGTCCTGTATTCATCATCTTTTTGGGACTTCCTTCTTGTATGGATGAACCACCATACATAATTACTATATTGAGGATTTTATAATATAAGTTGTATATTCGATATTTAATGGGCTTCTCACCCAAGTTCCGCGCATTCCATCAAATTAATCACGTTTTTAACCAGCTTTATTAAAATTCTGTATTTTCGCTTCGACCCAATCGAAGCACTTTTCACCACCAACTTAATTTGACAATATTCTTTCACTTTAATTAATTCCAATAGTCTCTTATTATAAACCTACATATTCCCAGTGGTTCGACACCCGTGCTCACCAGTCGCAATTGAATTGAGATTAACAAACACGCGGTTTTATAAATATATTAATCTTGATCATTAACAAGGAATAATCTCCCTTGTTCCCAGACGATCAAATTTTGGCGCCGTTGCCGGGGAGATTACGGTTTATTTGAAAAGAAACCATTGGATTTAATTATAGTAGTAAATATTAATACAGTTAATATTACTTATAATAAATTCTTTTATACTGTTTATATATATTAAGATATTTATTTATTCATTTTTCTTTCTCTAACTACAGGTTGCTGAAATCAGGAATTGGGAGCTTCACTCCCGCGCGTTTAAAATCACGATTAAAAGCTAAAGCTTAACTGCTCACTTTTTGCTTATTAATTCCTTGATTATCTGTGGAGACCTCATTTTATGCGGGGTAGAAGGTCGTTGTCATTAAACGTAATTCCTATAGACTCTGAATTAGAAAGAACTCTGAGAGCTGCTAGAGCCTTTCAAAGAAAGTCCAGTGAGTCCGTACCTTTGCATAATTTAGACATGGCTGAATCATCTACATACAATGTTATGTTACCTGCAGCTAATAATCAAGCCCCACAAGGTCTAAAAACTCTTAGGGATCATTTCATGCCCAACAGTTTTAATCCTCCCTCCTGTATCCAAATTCCACACATTGAGAATCTCATCTACGAGCTTAAGCATGCTACCATTCAGATGCTTCCTACGTTCTATGGGTTAGATAGAGAAAACCCATATGACCATTTGCAGGAATTCTTAGGGATATGTTCTACCATTAGAATTCAAGGTTTCCATCCAGAATCCTTGAAACTGTTTCTATTCCCGTTTTCCTTAAAGATAAGGCCAAACACTGGCTTTGTACTCTCCAAACCCCTGTCCCTATCACTACTTGGGAACAGCTTCAGAAATTATTCCTGTCTAGATTTTACTCTATTGGTAAAGCTCACCAAATGCGACGAGGTATAACAAACTTCGTCCAACATGAACAAGAATCTTTTCATGAAGCTTGGGAAAGAATGAAAGAACTGCTACGGTTATGCCCCTATCATGATGTACCTAAGTGGCAAATCATATAGTCTTTCGTTAGAGGTTTAACTGAGGGTGACACGCAGACTGTGAAATCTGCATGTGGGGGAGCTATTTTGAGTAAAGGTGAGGATGAGATGTGGGCATTATTTGAAGCATTAAGTGAGGATTCTTTCCACATGGCCCCAATGTCTTTAGGTAACCGTGATGATGCCATAGTGAAGAAAACGCCTCCCAAAAAGGGCGGTATTTATGATGTGGATTCCCAAGTTTTGGCAAACAAGCAAGTTGAGGCTCTGTCTCAGAAACTTGACCAATTAATAGCGGCACAAGGGCAATCTTCAAAAGCCCATGTGAACTTGTCAACTTAGTGTGCAATATTTGCACTGACCCATCTCACGAGACCTCATATTGTCCTATGGCGGGACAGTACCCAGAGTTTGTCCAAGAGCAGGTTAATGCTGCTCAAGGATATGCACCACCTAGGAATGACCCATATTCCAACACTTACAATCCTGGGTGGAAGACTCACCCAAATTTCCAGTGGTCTAGTCAGTCGAGAGGATCCAATCCTGGTCAGCCTACGAGACCCACATATAGCAGTAACCCTGCTGTTGTTCAACCCTTTAGACCACCACAGATGCAACCCCAGTACCCAAGCTATGGTGCTCCTCAAGCACCTCCACCCCATTATCAGAGTCAAGCTTTGACTCAACCACTACCACAACCTCTAAGAACGCCTGGTTTTGAGGAACAAGTCCTAGCTAGCCTGAAAAGTCTAGAGGCTTCAGCACAACTCACTCATTCCCATTCCTAATCTATTTCCAAATTAGAAACCCAAATGGGTCAACTAGCGGCTTCATTTAGTCGCAGAGAGGAGGGAAAATTCCCGAGTCAGGCTGTTGTCAATCCTAAGGGAGCTTTTGTAGCTGAGAGTTCTACTTCTCAGAACCCTCAGGTAGTGTTTGGTTGCCTGTAATCAGGCCTGTAATCAGTAATCATATTACATTGCTGGGTAAAATCTTGTTTGGCCACCTGTAATCTGTAATAGCAATACCCCATACGCTGTAATCGCAATGCCCCATACGCTGTAATCACAATGCAATCTAATTCGTGGTATTGGGAAAGTGAATGCGGGTAAAAGGTTTTAATGAAATTCAACATGACGAGCGTGCCCCTTCTCTTCCTTTTCCCTGTGACTACCCAGACCATAAAATTTACCATGGTGCGAAACTGCCGAGCCACAGCTTCAAATGCCTCAACCCTTGTCCATGGCTTCACAAGTTCCGTTCATCTTCTTCAACCGCTGCTAGGATGATCTTTTTCAGCCAACCGACACGCAGCAAGAGCAACCCCCAGTCGCTGGTCCATCGGAACCCAGAGGAGACCCCGCTCATGCCCCCTTCTCCCTATTCCGTTCATCTCCTTCTCCTTTATTTTGAACATCAGCGTGCCCCCCTGTTTTCACCGGCACCAAAAGAAGAAGAAGAAGAGGTGGAGGTGGAGGTGGAGGAGGAGGAGCGACTGCCCACAAACCCATCAGGTTCTTTTTTTTTTTGCATTATTTTAATAATTCCTCCTTTCTTTCTTTTTTTTTTTTTTTTTTTTTTTTTTTTTTTTTCTCACTCTCTCTGCTTCAGGAATTTCTATGGGGTTTGAAACTCAGAGAAAGCACAATGCTTTCTATTTTCGTTTTTGTGCGTGTGTGTCTCTCTCTACTTTCTATGGTGGGTTTGTGGGTTCCAGATTTTATATATATATATATAGGCTTTCTTCACAATATTTTTTAAACAAAATTTTAATTAATTTGATTAATTGACTTGGATCAAATCACAAATTTAATTTCACAAAATTTACCGTTGGATTAGATGTTCATCATCTCTATGTCATGCCTGTAAAAAATTACAGTGATCCGACGGTTGATTTTTGAAAAAAAATATCATTAAATAAATGGTGATATTTTGAAAAACAAATCCATGATAAGGGTATTATGGTCAAATGTTAAGAATTGAGAATTACATTACATATCCATCCAAACACTAGCCCTGTAATTGTGTGGGTATATGATTTCACATTCCCAACATATCCAAACATGTGGAGGGTAATCACATTACACATTCCCATTCCCCCGTAATGTGATTCACCCGTAATCACATTACATTACATTCCATTACAGGCAACCAAACGGTACCTCAATGTAATGAGGATGTGAAGGCTGTTACAGTTTTGAGAAGTGGGAAGGTTGTAGATAACAAAGTTGGGGAGAAAGAGAGAGCAAAAGAGAAAGAACCTGCAATAGAAAAAGAATCTGAAGCTTCGAGGGATAACTTTCCCGCAGCTTTAGACGATCCATTGGCATCTTATGTGCCAAAATCCCCATTCCCATCTGCGCTTATCGCGCCTAAGAGAATAGCTAAGAAAGGGGCTAGCAATTTCAGATATGTTAGAGGTATTTAAAAGTGTTCATATAAATCTACCTCTATTAGATGCCATTAAACAGATTCCTTCATATGCTAAATTTTTGAAGGAAATGTGCACACAGCAACGCAAGGAGCGTGTTCATTTGTCTAAAACCATAACTCCTGTTGACATAGCTAGTGCTGTGTGCCAATTCCAAGCTCCAATAAAAAGAAAAGATCCTGGAACGCCAACTATACCTTGCTTCTTAGGAAGTCATTTCATTGATAGAGCGTTAGTTGATTTTGGTGCGAGTGTGAATATTCTTCCGTATTCAGTTTACGCCAAAATGGAGCTTGGGACACTCCAAACCACACCTACGATCCTCCAATTTGCAGATAGGTCCACTAAGGTACCTAGAGGGATACTGCAGGATGTTTTAGTAAAGATAGATTCTTTTGTCTTTCCTGCAGATTTTATCGTCTTGGATATGGAGCCCGTTGATCTTAATAGGCCTCAAATTCCGGTTATAATAGGACGACCTCTTTTGGCAACTGCAAATGCAGTCCTTTACTGTAGGACTGGCATAATGAAGGTGTCATTTGGAAACATGAAAACAAGGCTGCAAGTTTACAATGCAGCTAATCAACCTCATAACTTTGAGGATTGTTCTTTTGTAGATATCATAGATAAAGTGGTAGAGGAAGCTACACCTTATCTTCTGTCCAAGGACCCATTAGAAACATATCTTAATTATTTTGGGTTCGAGGACCATGACCTAGAACATTCATTCATGGAGGTGAATCTTGTCTTAGATTCCACCTCCTCTGTAGAGAAATTGCCTTGGAGACCTAGGGTCGAGCCACTTCCGTCTATTGCTAGTGTCCCTTCCCCCACGTCTTTTGAGTCTCCACCGCAACTTGAGTTAAAACCTCTGCCGGCTAATCTCAAGTATGCATTTTTGGGTAGTAGTGACACTTTGCCTGTTATAATATCATCTACTCTGACTTTAGAACAGGAAAGTAAGCTGTTATCAGTTTTGAAAGAGCACAGATTAGCCATAGGATGGTCGGTCGCTGATTTAAAGGGTATAGACCCGTCAATCTGCCAGCACCGTATCCATCTTGAGGAAGGTACGAATCCTTCAAGAGATGCCCAACGTAAGTTAAACCCAAATATGAAAGAGGTAGTTAAAAAGGAAGTTTTGAAATTATTGGATGCGGGTATCATTTACCCAATTTCTGATAGTGAGTGGGTGTCCCCTACCCAGTTGGTTCCTAAAAAGTCTAGGATTACAGTCATAGCTAATGAGGAGGGTATTCTAGTCCCTACAAGAGCTACCACTGGTTGGAGAGTCTGTATAGACAATAGAAAGTTAAATTCCAAGACTAGGAAAGACCACTTCCCATGCCTTACATTGACCAAATTTTAGAGAGGTTATCTGGGCAGAGTTTTTATTGCTTCTTAGATGGCTATTCAGGGTATAACCAAATAGCGGTTTACCTCGAGGATCAGGAGAAAACTACATTTACCTGTCCGTTCGGGACATTTGCATTTAGGCGTATGTCTTTTGGCTTATGCAATGCCCCGAGCACTTTCCAAAGATGTATGACTTCTATTTTTTCTGACATGATAGGAGAATACTTGGAAGTGTTTATGGATGACTTTTCTGTTTTCGGTCCTTCTTTTGATGAATGCCTGTCTAATCTCTCCAAAGTGCTTAAGAGATGTTGTGAGACTAATCTTGTACTAAGCTGGGAGAAGAGCCATTTTATGGTTCGAGAGAGCATCGTGCTTGGGCATATAGTTTCTAGTAGGGGATAGAGGTAGATAAAGCTAAGGTTGACTTAATTGCAAAATTACCTCCTCCCACTACTGTTAGTCCCACTACTGTTAGGCAAATCCGGTCCTTTCTTGGACATGCAGGATTTTACAGGCATTTTATTAAAGACTTTAGCAAAATAGCAAAACCTATGTGCAATCTGCTTGCTAAAGATGTAGATTTTAATTTTGATAAAGCCTATTTAGAGTCCTTCAATAAGTTGCTTTTAATGTTGACCTCAACACCTATCATGCGAGCTCCTTATTGGTCACTTCCTTTCGAGCTGATGTGTGATGCCTCCGATTATGCTGTGGGGGCAGTGTTAGGTCAGAGGGTAGATAAGGCCCCGTATGTTATATACTATGCAAGTAAAACCTTAAACGAAGCTCAGTTAAATTACACTACAACTGAGAAAGAAATGCTTGTAGTAGTTTTTGCACTTGATAAATTCCGATCCTATCTTTGGGGATTGAAGACCATTGTGTACTCTGATCATGCCGCCTTGCGGTACCTGCTCTCTAAAAAAGAGACGAAGCCTAAACTGATTAGGTGGATTCTCTTATTGCAAGAATTTGATTTTGAGATCAGGGATAAAAAAGGGTTTGAGAATGTCGTTGCTGACCACTTTTCTAGGATAGTAGTAGAAGAAGAGAATGACCCCACGCCTATTAGGGATTCTTTCCCTGATGAGCAGCTTTTTGCCATCACCCATTCTACTTTACCTTGGTACGTTCATATAGTGAATTATCATGCCACAGGCCTTGTACCATTTCTTTGGTCAAAGCAGGAAAAGGATCGGTTCTTTTCTCAGATAAAATTTTATTATTGGGAAGACCCTCTTCTGTTTAGGTACTGTGCTGATCAGGTTATACGGAGGTGTATTCCGGAAGGTGAGATGCAAGACGTTTTGAAGTTCTGCCACACTTTAGCATGTGGAGGACACTTTAGCGGGAAAAAGACTGCCGCTAAAGTCTTGCAGTGTGGGTTCTATTGGCCCACTTTATTTAAAGATGCGTTGGACTCCTGTAAGTCCTGCCAGAATTGTCAGAAAATGGGTTCTATGTCTAGAAGGGATATGATGCCTCTTAACCCTATTTTAATCGTCGAAATTTTCGATGTTTGGGGCATCGACTTCATGGGACCTTTTCCTATTTCGCATGGGTTCAAATATATCCTAGTGGCTGTAGATTACGTGTCTAAATGGGTAGAAGCAGTAGCCACTAGGACCAATGACCACAAGGTAGTGTTGAAATTCCTTCAAGAGAACATTTTCTCTAGGTTTGGGTTTCCAAGGGCTATCATCAGTGATGGAGGGTCACATTTTAATAATCGACCATTTGCAACTTTAGTAGCTAAATATTCTATCACTCACAAAGTTGCAACCCCTTATCATCCTCAGACTAGCGGGCAAGTGGAGGTTTCGAATAGGGAAATTAAGCATATCCTCGAAAAAACTGTCAGGCCCGATCGTAAGGATTGGTCATTGCGCCTAACTGACGCATTGTGGGCCTATAGGACTGCATTTAAAACCCCTATTGGTATGTCTCCGTACCGTTTAGTCTATGGCAAACCTTGTCATCTCCCTGTCGAGCTAGAACACAAAGCACTTTGGGCCATTAGGAAATTTAATTTTGAAATGAAGGAAGCGGGTTTTCACCGCAAGCTTCAATTAAATGAGCTCGAAGAGATTCGGAATGAGGCTTACGAAAGTTCCAAAATCTCTAAAGCCAAAATGAAAGAGTTTCATGACAGACACATCAATCGAAAATCTTTTGAACCTAATCAGAAGGTGTGGCTGTTTAACTCCAAATTGAGGCTATTTCCTGGTAAGCTTAGATCTCGTTGGGATGGACCCTTTGTGGTGACTAAAGTTGCTCCTCACGGTGCTGTTGAAATTAGAAATCCTCGAACTGGTTTGTCCTTCTCTGTGAATGGACAAAGGCTTAAGCCGTTTATTGAGGGTATAGCCGATAGTGAGGGCATTAGGGATGGTTTGGTAATTGAGTCTGTCAGTTTGGAAAACCCAACCTATCATTTTGACTAGAGTGGAATTTCACGTTTGACTGTAGACGTTAAACTTAGTCCCCCCCACCCTTTCCCCTTGTTCTTACCCATTCGTCTGGTCGTGACATCCTTGTAACATTGAGGACAATGTCTACTTCTAGTTGGGGAGGGTTTGTATATTCTTTTCTATTTTAATTTATTTATTCATTTAATTTGTTGCATATATAATAATTATTGTTTCCAATTCTTGTGCACATACTATACCATTGATTTGTATAGTGATTATTTGTATAGATTTTGATAAATAAATACGTAGTAACTGTGAGTTTATTCTGTCATTTATATCATATCTATTTGTCAATTTTCGATACATTAATTGTAACTTTACTGTGATTAGCTTGTATTCAATCTTACACATGCTCTTTATACTTGTCAATTAGAATATCTGATAAAAACCTGTTTATAAAGTGGAGACTAGACTGGCGACAAATAATGCAAATTTTGAACCATTCGATCATTGTTGGGATTCAAATATTCATCATTTCAGTTCAGTTCTTGGTTATTGCTTATCTGTTATATCTTGCGTAAATGCTTAATTCGTGCGTATTTTAGAATGCAAATAACTGGCTAATCAGTTGAGAATAATGTGCAATTTTTGAAAAATGATTTAAGGCCATTTTCTTCGAGTCTTTGTGCCATATATATTATTTCTAGAGTATAGGACCCCCCCGTAATACCCTAATTTGAGCCTAAAAGTTGACAATTTTTTTTCGATAACTTAGCAGCCCTGGGTTACGATGTGTCTCTTATTCAGTTAGTGTATTAAGTGGTCTGTTATAGTGAATTTAAATAAAAAATAAGCCATTTTGAAAATTTCAAAAATTCCATCTCGCTATCGATAGACTTTCTGTCTATCGATAGGAGGCTCAAGTTCAAAAAAATAAAAAAACCATTTCGCGGCAGAACCACCTTGGCTATCGATAGCGATGCTTTGCTATCGATAGAGAAGTCGTAACTTCGACTGTAACTAGCTTCCCCGCGCCATTTTCCTCATTCTTCACCCATAAACTCACCGGAAAAACTCCATTGCCGCCGCGACCATCCAACTTCCACTTCATTTTTCGACCATTTCCGGCCACCACTTTGATCGAGCATCACCATATTTGCGAACCTTGCAGCTTCCTCTTCGTTTCTATTCGATTACATTCATCAATTGCCGCCACTATCACCGTCACTTCAAAACGCGCTCCAACGAGTTATTTATTCCGGCGATCCTCTTTAGCTTCATTCATTCATACCCATAAGTAAGTAGCTTTCCATTTGAAGCTTTTATTTTAAATGAATAAATTTCTATATATGGGATGATTATGGGTTTTAGGTTGGGATTAAGATAATGGTTGTGTGTATTTTAATTTTTTTTGAGATTGTTGCATTTCTGAAATTGTGGTAAGGCCTGGACGTTAAATTATGGAGTAGCTTGCATGCTACTGTTATGTGTGTTTGGAGGTGTTGTTGAATGATGCCTGGATGTTAGGCTTATGATTGTGAGTTTCTTCTATTAGGAAGGGTGCAATTGCCACCTCTGCTTTGTTATGGTTGTGGTTATTTCTGTTATACTGAGTTGTGTGCTGTTATGAATTGTTATACTTCAATACAGAGCCATGGTTCGCCAAAAGACGACCAGCAAGCCCCGAGAGAAGGGCGTGGCATTTCAGGAGCCAGTTCCGCCGTCTCAGAGACCGAGGAGGTCTGCAGCCACAGGCAGGGGCAAGGCCCAGCGTACAGCGCCAGATACATCGGACAGTTCTGAGTCCGACTTGCCAGCAGCCCCTATTCAGAGGCCCTCATCTAGAGGGCAATCATCTTCTCAGCCACCAGCGAGTACGCCTCCTACGAGTTCACAGTATGTGGAAGAGGATTATTATGAGCACCCTGAGATAGGCGAGACTGGCGAGCCTCGCATGACTCGCGAGTTTGAGAGTTACACACAGACATAGGCTGGGTCGAAGAAGTTACCGACCCGTCGTGCTCCGAAACCGTGGCCTGTGATCCTATCAACAAAGAACTTCAATGTCGAGCGTTATGTCGACCCAAAAGCCTTCAAATATGAAGGCTTGCTTGTTGAGACACTACAGGATAGGCACCTCAGCACCTGGCTGAGGAAGGGCGCAGGTTATATGGCCAGTGTGGTGCGACAGTTCTACACATCAGCACATATGGCAGAGGATCAGCCGCAGATGCTTAGGGCCGAGGTTGGAGGCCGCATTGTTGAGTTTACTCCTGACGACATCGCTAGCTACTTAGGATGCGAGCGTCCATTGACTGCTGCGGTGGAGAGCAGTTATTTAGAGCTGACAGAGAGTCAGTGTGCAGAAATGGTGTGCGTGGACCTAGAGCTGTTTGACGGACTTCATTTCACGACCGGGAACATGCACCCATCTTACGCAGCAATGAATAAGCTGCTTTACTGCAATCTGAGAGCGAGGGGTACTGATTCACAGATCCCCGTGGAGTCTGTGCGGCTACTGTTAAAGTTTTTGAGCGACCACGAGATGGAAATCGCTTTACTGATCTTCAGTGAGATCCGCACTTTTGTTGCTACACAACCGCGCAACAACATGCCGTACCCCCAGATGATTACAGCTTTTGCCTTGGGTGCAGGTGTTGTGTCTGATGAGCCGTTGCGGTGGGGTGAGGGTCCTATTACACCCACCACTATTGCGAGGAGTATGGCAGCTCGGCCGAAGAGGCCACGTACAGAGTCTGTTGACCCATCAGAGCCTATGCCAGCTTCTACCTCGCAGCCATCAGCGACTCCAGCTCCGACTCCTGCTGCACCTACTACGCTAGCTCCATCATCTGCCAGTTCTCAGGATCTGTTACATCAGGTCCTAGAGGGGCTGAGATCAGTGATGCAGATTCAACAGATTCAGTCCGCGCAGCTTGACAGGCAGTCTGCTCAGATGGAGAGACATTCTGCACAGCTCCGGGTTATGTGGAGACGTATGGACGGTGAGTCGATTTCTGAGGCCGACCGTGCGCTATTTTATGAGCCACAGCCTACTGCTGGAGTTGACATCCCACCTGGGGATGATCAGTTATCTGATGAGGCCCGTGGTCAGCGCGAGGCAGAGATGAGAGCAGATGTAGAGATGAGGGATGATGCTCAGTCTTGAGTTTGGGTGGTTATTCTTTTTTAGTACAGTTGTCTTTTTGATTAAAAATTTTAAGTTATTTCTGGATTAGTATAGGGTATTTAGGATGGTTTAGGGTAGTAACCTTGAACATATTATAAACCATCCTAATTTTGCAGTCTTCAAACTTCTTTTTGTTACAACCCAAATATATTACAATCCTATAAAGACCTTTTTGATTTCAAAATTATGTGCACTATTCTCTTGTGATTACTTGTTTATTTAAGTTTTATTTATGTATGAACTGCATCTTTGCATATAGAACTTCGCTGTTTCATCTTCCATTGGTCAATTTTAGAGCTTAATGTATAAGCATTGTACTTGTATATTTCCATTTGGGAATACTAACCTCTTTCAGAGCGAACATCTCTTGCGAGTGACCACCAGTGAGGATTTGAAGTTGAAACTTATTTAGGGTTAATTCTCGTACTCTTTTGCATTTATTTTGATTCTATCAAGTTCATCTTCACTACACGTTGAACACTTGCTAATTACCTGTTAAAGATGACATTTTCTGTGTTTAAAAAATTTTCAATTATGTTATTGATATATCTGTTGATGAAACTCTTCATGTGTATATATTTTTGTTTTATCTTTAAAAAATTTTCTTTATCACATAATTCTTTTATTCTTTCATGTTTGTGGGTATCATTTCTGCAAACCCTCACGAGACTACACTCGTCCACTAGGGGTAACTTAGTGGTTTAAAAGGCTTGTTGCATACGCTAAATGCAATCGCGATTCCCTGCGAAAGTGGCTTTTTCAATTTCTAGTTTTAATTCATCGTCTTTACAGAATAGCTATTTGCTAAGAGACTAGCAAAACCTAAGTTGGGGAGTGTGATTGTATCACAATCATGCTCTCAAATTATGGTATTACTGTGTTCATTTATATAATAGTTGCATAATAATATCTCGTTTTATAAAATCTGTATAAATTAGTTAAATTCTCTTTTTCAAGAAATTTGTGCAGGTTATATAAATTCAAAGTCGTCTCCAATAAAGCCTTGATTATCGTCGCGAATAAAGAGCATTCCAGAAAAGATCATCAATAGCCATTGAAGTGCGAAAAGACTGCAAAGAATTTCTGCACATGCAAAGCAAAGTGCCAACATGACTATCGATAGCCAAGTCTCGCTATCGATAGAAGTACTATCGATAGCCACACTTCGCTATCGATAGACCTTAGGCGGCTGAGGGCTGTCTTAGATATTTTGAGATATTTCGAGGGCATTATCGTCTTTTGCATTTTCATTCTATATATACACGTGTAAAGACGACTTAAAAAGGGTTCAAGACTTTTGCTCTGAATCATTACTCTATCATTTTTAATAGACTTCAAATTACAGTTCAATTCTGTTTTTTATTCGGTCATTTACTTTTTCAGCAATTTCTACTTTTCTGCAATTTTTCCTTTAATGCATGGTTCAATTCTCACTTGAGAATTGTTCTTTACTTATACAGTCTTTAATTTCAGCACTTTAATTTCTGCAATTTTCCCTTTTATGCATGGCTCAATTCTCACTTGGGAATTGTTCTTTACTTTTACTGTCATTTTCTTTATTTACTTAAGTCTTTTTCTTTATTTACTTCAGTCATTTTCTCTATTTATTTCAGCCATTTTCTTTATTTATTTCAGTTATTTTTTCCTTATTTCTTCAGTCATTTACTATTTTGCTTTTATTGCACTTTTTCCATCCCGTGAACCCTTAGAGCTTGTCATGGATAAAGGATATTCTCCTCCATTGATGTGTAGCTAATACTCCAAGCTTGGGTGAGGATGAAGTTGGATTCTTTATGCAATTCTATTTTATAAACATCCCTTTATTTGTATTATGTGATTGCATAGTTGTGAAGGTTTTACCGCACACTATCGCTAAATATAATATCATATAATTGTACATCTGTGATTGCAATTATATAATTATGCAATGGTACTTAATGGTATGAATACAAACCAGCATGCTTTATCCCCAATTAAGGTGGATAGCGATATTCCATTCTTTTCAAGGATAAACCTGCCGGTCCTGTATTCATCATCTTTTTGGGACTTCCTTCTTGTATGGATGAACCACCATACATAATTATTATATTGAGGATTTTATAATATAAGTTGTATATTCGATATTTAATGGGCTTCTCACCCAAGTTCCGCGCATTCCATCAAATTAATAACGTTTTTAACCAGCTTTATTAAAATTCTGTATTTTCGCTTTGACCCAATCGAAGCACTTTTCACCACCAACTTAATTTGACAATATTCTTTCACTTTAATTAATTCCAATAGTCTCTTATTATAATCCTACATATTCCCAGTGGTTCGACACCCGTGCTCACCAGTCGCAATTGAATTGAGATTAACAAACACGCGGTTTTATAAATATATTAATCTTGATCATTAACAAGGAATAATCTCCCTTGTTCCCAGACGATCAACTATTTTACTGTAACATTGATTAGATACATGGAATATTCTATTTTATGAATTGTCAAACTATGTGGTATGTTTATGGAATGAAAACCAAGGCATGGTACTGAAAGGTTTAAGAACTTGTCCCATTGTGTAATAAACTATTTTGATACTGAACATAACGTATTTACAAACATGGGAATGAGCTCTTTATTTTATTTATTCAATTAAAATATTATAAACGCATATCATAACATTGTTTATGTAAATACAATTGAGATGTCTGGTTTTAAACTTATATGCCTGATTTTCTGAACTATTTCATAAATGAGAAAGATCATGAGATATTTTAACTAGCTATTCCATTGAATTTTGACTAAACTTTATATTGGAAATAGAAATGATATTCACAATCAATGGTGTAAAAATGTACTTCGTTTTGGAAGGTGACTTGCCTTGTGAATTGTTTTCTATGAGTTATGATGGCATACGGAACGATTATCTGAACTTGTATTTAAATGATATCTGTTTTTATGAAACAATGATCTTGGAGGATATGTTTTATATGATGTTTGAGCTGAGGCTCTGGATTGCTATACATTTGGCTACCATGTGTAACTGAGGTTTAGGTAAGTTTGCTTCCTAATCCCTTTACAATGGACCTTGGATACTCGTTATGATATGATGATGTAATATCTTAATTCATTTATGTTTATACATCATGGTGGTAATGGGTATGGTTTGGATATGTGATGATTGTGAAAGAGTAAGAGAACACTCCTCTTTTTTTTTTTTTTTTTTTAAATATGGAATGGTATTGAAAGAGTCAGAGAACACTCCTTTTTCTTAAATATGGAATGATATTGAAAGAGTCAGAGAACACTTATCTTTTTTAAATGTGGAATGGCAACGGTACCGAGAAAACTCTCATGCCAATGTGATGGAAATGTGTAGTTTCTTGAATATAATTATGTATCATTATGCGGATCGGGTTATATCATTTGGCTTTGGTCTCATTGCCCCATAGTACGATTTGATTCAAGTTTGGATATGCTAGGAAATGTTCAGAAGTATTGCATATGCCCTGCTTGTTTCTATTATCAGAGTTTATGGTTTTCACTGAAAGTCTACACTTCTTTTAAACTTTGTTTTCAAGTTGCTTTATAAATCTATTGAACCTTAGAGATAAATGATTTATATAAACATTTCATGTATTACTGTGTTGTTATTAATTAGTAGAAGTTGTATTGTTCCTACTGAGCAATTCGAGGCTCACTCCTGCTTTTCATGCAGCAGATTGCAGGTTGACTTTGGGGTTCGCATATTTAGTTCGGCACAATCCTTTGCTAAGGATTGTTGGTCAATTGTGGAGTTGTTTCTGCATGTGTTCTTACATTTTTATCTTATATGTATTGTTTGTACTGGAATATTTTGACAAGTATTATAAATGACTTGCCTACTCATCAAGGTTGTTGGCAATATTATTTGATTTATTAGATATTTTATGTGTAACGATTGGGATATAATGGATGGACATGACATTTCATTTTGTTATATATAATGTTCTTGTGTCTTGTGAGGAAATACAGATGAGCAGTACAGGTTGTGCCTCTATTTTGACACGTGTCGACCTATCCGGAAAGGTCGGTACGGATGTTAATTGGGGTGTTACAATTATTGTTTAATTATTGTTTACGTATAAGATGTTTGGGACATAATGAATGCACATGTCATTTCATATTATTATATATATTCTTTGTCTCTTATGAGGAAATATGAATGAGCAGGATATGTTGTACCTCCATCTTGACACGTGTTGACCTATCTGGAAGGGTCGGTACGGATGTTAGGTTGGGGTGTTACACGGTCACTGTCTGGTTTCCGAGTTTCATTTCGCCCAATTTCGAGTTTGAATGATTTTGGAGTATTTTCTCTGAGTTTTTTCACTTTATTTGACCTAATCTGATTACTAGGACCCTTAGAAGACTTAATGTGAGCCCTAGGATCATTAGGATTAAATTAAATCTTGACCATTCATGCTTAAGTTAAAAATCTATAAATAGGACCATTAGCTTAGGAGTTTATAAGATTGAAAATTCTGGAGAACTTTTGGAGGCTTGCTTGAGGAGACTAAATGAAGAATTCCAGCAGCAAAAAAGGTAAGTTTTCTTCCTCATTTCTTCTTCTATTCAATTATTAATTAGTTTGGAAGCATGCTAGGGTTTTAATTCATGCATTCTAGTAGTCTTCTCTTCTCCTCTCTTTTAGAATTAAGATATGCATGAACATATATTAGGATTAGTTAATTGCATGTTAGTAATATGTTAGGGTTAACATAATAGAATCCATGTTAGGGTTAGCAGAATAGAATGCATGTTAGAGTTTGCATGTAGTATGCATATTAGGGTTTGCATGGTAGGACTTATTATTTTATGTGATTAGTATGCATGTTAGTGTTATTTCATGTTAGTAAGCATGTGATTTCATGTTAGTAAGCATGTGATTTCATGTGAGTGCATGTTAGCATGTTAGAAAGCATGATAGGATTTCTTATTTTTTGTTTAGAATAGTATGCATGATTAGGGTTTGTTACAACGTGATAGAAATATGTTTTATTTTCTGTTTTTAACAATGCATGTTAGTAGTTACTTTGTTTTTGAGTTTAGGAGCATGAATAGGAGTTAGGTTTTGATATATGCTTAGGTTTATAACATTATTGTTAGCATGGGATGATTAAATGCATGGTTTGATATACAATAGTGGACGAGGGAGCTTTGCACAATGTAAGTCTCTTCCTTTGTGTTTATTTCCATTGAAAATTGTATGATTGTTGTATAAAGTAACAAGGAAAATAAGGAGGACTAAACGTAAAGAGAAGTTCTTTGAAAATCTATAGTTGCAACATGATATATTATCTAATGAAGGTATAGTTGACGGAACCAAAATTTTCACTGCCAAGGAGCTGAAGAAAGCAACTGACAATTTTAACCAGAACCGAATTCTTGGTCAAGGAGGACAGGGAACGGTTTACAAAGGAATGTTAATTGATGGAAACATTGTTGCAATTAAAAAGTCGAAGCTAGTTGATGAAAGCTAATTTGAGGAATTCATTAATAAGGTTGTCATTCTTTCACAACTAAACCATAGGAGCATACTTAAGCTATTAGGGTGTTGTTTGGAGACATATGTTCCTCTACTAGTTTATGAGTTCATCTCTAATAGAAACCTTTTCGAACTTATCCATGATCAAAATGAGGAGTTTCCACTTTTATGGGAAATGCGCTTACAAATTGCTATTGATGTCACTGGAGCAGTTGCCTACCTACACTCAGCATCTTTGACACCCATTTATCATAGAAATATTAAGTCTACAAATATACTTTTAGACGATAAATATAGAGCAAAAGTGTCTGATTTTGGGACATCAAAATCCATCTCTATTGACCAAACTCACGTGACTACCCTAGTCAAAGGCACATTTGGTTACTTGGACCTAGAGTATTTCCAATCAAGCCAATTCACTTAAAAGAGTGATGTTTATAGCTTTGGAGTAGTTCTTGCTGAGCTTCTAATAGGACAGAAGTCGATTTCTTCAATAAGATTATAAGAAGAAAGAAGTCTAGCTACATATTTTATTTCGTCACTGCAGAAGAACCGTCTATTTGAAAATTTTGAAGCTCGAGTTATGAAAGAGAGTGGAAAAGAGGAGATCATAGCAGTTGCTAATATTGTGAAATGGTGTTTGAACCTGAATGGAAAAGATAGACCAACAATGATAGAAGCAACAAAGAAGTTGGAAGGGATTAGAAGGTCTCATATGACATTGAATCGTCAACAAAATTTTGTATGAATGCATTGCCGAATTAATGGGACCCTCAGATGGCGCTTCTATTTCAACAAGTGCATATTCGAACCACAGTGCAGGAGCCTTCTCATTGGATGTCCATCCCCTATTGTAAAGCAGAGTGTGTTAAGGAATATTATTATTATTGTTTTAGCATAAAAATTATATATAATTCTTGTTTCTTGTTTCTTAATTGTAAGACTAAGAGTCCTACTTCATGAAGGTTTCATCAATTAATTTAGGAGTTGAATATATATGAGAGAATTCTTTAGCATATTTCATACTAATTAGGATTATCTTCTTACAATCTATGACACATCTTGGATGAAAATTTTCCAAGATGGAATTCAAGGTAATCAGATAAGATTTCAGCATTTCCATTATAGCACTATATACAATCACATGGAACACAAAGCATATCACTTCCAGCATCCAATGCCACGAGAAAAGAAACATTATTAGGCATCCCACTATCAATCCATGTGTAATGTATCCTAAAAATTTGAAAAAATAGAGCAAATCATAGAGAGAGAGATTTTAACTGATGCATTCCCATTCCTCAAAATCAAAATTGCTTTGGCTTCGTCAGAGAACTGGTGTCTGAGCTTTGATGAAAATAATTCAACCAGTATGGAAAACCAAGCTAGCACTGTTTTCGGCCATCCTTCTCAATTCCAACAGTTTTTCATTGAAACTGACCAAAAATCACCATTATCCAACTATTGATTTTTTAAAACTGTCGCAATGAAAAAATTTGTTTTTTTTTTTTCTTCAAAATGTCACAATTTTTGTAATTAGACTTTTCAAAAAATGACCGTTGGATTGCAGTGATTTTTGGCAGCCATGACATTCATAAATGGAGTATTTTATCCAACAATCGGTTTTTCAAAATATATTCTGCAATTGGTCATCTGGAAGTGCACTTTATATTAAAATGAAGGTATTTTTTTTTTTACAGAGGCAAAATTCCTATTTCGTCCATCAATTTTTTTTTTTGGGTAATGAGACTATTAACATTAAAGAAATTGAAATACATCTAGGATAGTTTGTGCTCAAGGCATCAAAATAAAGCAACAAAGCCAGACAAACAGGTGGTTTAGACATAACCACAAAATCAGAAGATAGGGAGCAACCCATCTTAGCGAGCATGTCAGCTTTGGTTACCTTCCCTGTAGATATGGCGGACTGAAACTTTATGGAGGTTGTTGATTAAAAACTTGCAATCATTTATATACAATAGGACTCAGCTGGTGGCTAATGTCAACGCCCTAAAGAGCCACAGTTACAAGAGCAGAAGCATCAACTTCAACATTTAGAAAATGGATGCTATGAAAAGTGGCCAACCGAAGGCCATCCCGAAGGGCCCAAGCTTCAGCTGCAATACTTGTGGCATTTCCTAAATTCTTGGACAACCCAACAATCCATTCTCCCAAATAGTTACGTAAAAGACCACCTCCCCTAGTAAAACCAGAGTGGCCAATTCGTGAACCGTCAGTGTTAAGTTTGGCAAAAGGCTGTGTGGGGGGCATCCATTTAACCCAAATGTCCTTTGGTAAAACTGGGGGACATGAGTTACCAGCAATGAGATAAAATTCGAGGGCCTGAGCCAACGAGAGAGAGTGAAGGTCATGGGGTTGTATCATCTTTTGTTTGAAAACAAACTGATTTCGGTTGAACCATAAAAGCCAGCAAGCAAAGGTGAAAATGCAGTTTGTGGGGACAAGGTTATCAATAGTGCAATCACGGTCAGAACAAAAATGACCCAACCAATCATGAAAAGAGTTAAAAGCATAGGTGTCACTATTGAAATTAAAACAAGCCCAAAAGTCCTTTGCATAATCACATTAAGAAAAAATACGTTCAATAGTTTCAGCTCCATTGAAGCAAACTGGATAAGTATCATTATCAACAATACATCTTTTGAGAAGGAGATGTTTACAAGGTAATTTATTATGGAAAAGCAACCTGAAAAAAGATTTGATTCGAGGTAAAGTGTTCAACTTCCAAATTTTTTTCCAAAACATACCTTTATTAACAGTGGCAGTAGGGGTGTCATCATGAGATGAATTGACCTTAGCAATATCATAAGCATCCTTAGTAGAGAAAATACCATTTCAGAAATGAGTCCAAGTGAGCCTATCAACCACATGACCATAAAGCTGGGTGGGAATAGCACGGATGTGATGAAGCAAGAAAGCAGGGATGTCAAAGGAGATGGTAGTAAGGTCCCAAATACCAGTGGAGGAGTCGAGATTGACAACCAAAAGATTTTCCTCCCCGAGATTGAGAGGGCCAACAATAAAATTCCTGAGTGGTCCGAAACCACACCAATTATCAATCCAAGCATTGACTTTTTGCCCATTTTTAATGACCCAATTAGTACCTTTAATGAAGGTCTCTCTCCCTTTCTTAAGAGCATTCCAAATGACTGAAGCATGTCTAGACTTACACCTAGCATCAAACTTAAAGCGCTTATACTTATGCTTGAGGATGGAAGTCCAAAGACCCAATTCTTTATCAAGACGCCAATTAAGTTTAGTAAGACTAGCAACATTAGCAATTTTCGTGCTACGAATACCTAGACCCCCATTATTTTTACTTTCGGTAACCTCTTTCCAAGAAACAAGATGAAGTTTTCTTTTTTCAGGGATAGAGCCCCAAAGGAAGTAACGACTGGCTTTATCAATGGCTTTGCAAGAGGCAACATGGAGACTCAAGACTTGGGAGACATAAGGAGGAATGGAGTTAAGCACAGACTTAACAAGGATGGTTCTACTTGCTAGGGAAAGAAGATTAGCTTTCCAACCCTCTAACTTTTTGACAATTTTATCTTCAATGAACTTAAAATCCTCCCTAGTCTTACGACTAACCAAAATAGGAAACCCAAGATACTTACCAAAGGTTGACGTAACTTTCATACCTAGGTTTTTGCAAACTAAATTTTTCTTAGCAACAATATTGGGGGAGAAAAATTATTTTGATTTGGATTTATTTATTTTTTGACCCGAAATAGAGCAGAAGAACTCTAAGGTATCATTAATAGTAAAACTATCAGTATTCTCAGTCCTACCAAACAGAATGAGGTCATCCGCAAAGAAAACATGGGTAAATAAGGGACCATTTCTACACACAGGGACATGATGCCAAGGCTTATCTCTGCCGAGGTGTTCTGCAGAAATTGCAAGAAATTCCATACACAGGATAAAGAGATAAGGAGATAGAGGATCCCCTTGACGAATCCCATGATTGGGTTTGAAAAAATTGGTGGGTTCACCATTGATCAGAACATCCATACTAATAGTGCTAACACAAGACATGAACTGGGTCAAAAAGGGAGGAAACTTAAACCATTCCAGACTCTTACTAATAAACTCCATTCGAGGCGATCATAGGCTTTTTCAATGTCAATTTTAGCAGCAAAAAAACCAACAATACCTTTATTAAGAAGGTAAGAATGGATCATTTCTTGGATAATAACAACATTGTCAGATCCCCTATGACCCGGAACGAAACTGGATTGAGTAGGGCTGATAAGATTGCCCAGGAGGGTCTAATCCTATTCACAAGCAACTTAGTGATAAATTTATAGATGGAATTGCAAAGACCTATGGGCCTGAACTGACTAAGGCTATCAGACCCAGTACACTTGGGAATGAGACAGATAAAAGTTTTGTTCAGGTTATTAGGAATGACACCAGTGAGAAAAATATTCCTGATAAAACTACAGACACAATGTCCCAACAACTGTGAAAGAACCGAGGGTGAAAGCCATCAGGACCAGGGACTTTTTCAAGCTTCATGCTTTAAAGGGTAAATTTAATCTCAACATCAGAAGAAGGGGCAATAAGGCGATTACCGTCAAGAGAGTCAATACGACTAGCCAAGAGAGGCCAATTCTCAAAAGAGAGGGAGGAAAATTTTTGGTTAGTGAAAAACATGTTGAAATGACTAACAATGAGGTTTCTAAAAGATTTCCATGAAATCGAGCGGAATAAAATTTTTCATGGAAGAGATGAACCAAGAAACCATGATTCATTATATAGGCTGAATATAAATCATAAAATAAATGTAAACCACTTACATTGATCGCCTTTAAGAGGGATTAAATAAGGTAGAACAACCTCAAAGTGATGAGAGCCTCCAAGAGAAATCCACACTAGGTTAAGCTCCAAGAGAATGAGAGAGAAGGAGAGTGGCGGCTAGGGTTTTTCTCAAAACCCTATTATCTCTAATCACAGTCACCAGCCGGCCCTCCCTATTGCTATTTAAATTGTGGAGTGCTAGCTCCCTATAGATACCTGGTCATCTTATTTTAAATTTGAAATATTTCAAAAATCAAATAATTGAAATTCAAAATTCAAATGCAATAGTTTCCTATTTGCACACAAACCCTTAAATAATAACCTTTATTGTTTAAGTCATTTATAATTAACTTTTAATTATAAATATACTCTATCTTCTCTTTTAAATGAAGCTACCACTTATATGTGTGTGACCTCTTAGGTTCACAACAACCTAATAGTAGGAATTAGGATAATAAATTATCCTTCAAATAAAACAACTTTTATTTTAAGTTCAAAAATTAAAACTCTTCTAATTTTCCCTTCAAGAAATAATTCGTTTGGGCCTCTACTAATCCTGAGTGACATCTAGCAATATGTCAAGACACACCCTAAGTTGTGTGAATGTTTATCATAACACAGTGAACCCTTCAGTTACAATTAAGATACAATTCAATCCTTCCATCAAACAATGCCTCAGTTAAATTAGTTGGGTATGGATAATGAGTCAAAACCCTAATTTAACATCTTGTATGTGATTCTCAAAATATCAATTCAAACTTGGGATATTTAAGAAACACTTTTCTTATTCCCAACTGCTTTGGCCAAAGGCTTCTATGAATTATATCTTATAATAATACAAGGCATTCCATCTCTTTACTGAGAGTGATAGATTCCTTGTTGTACACTCATATGTCCCCATGATAGGTCCACTAGGGCCAATGAGTACTTATACAAATTCCATGGTTAGGATATATACATTGTACTATCAAACCCTAATATCCATAACACAGGATATCTATGGTGCCTCAGGTCTAAGGATTATTTGCATCATTGTAACCCTGAGTTGTTGTTTGACATGCAAGTAAAACTCCATTCAACAAACTCAATCAATGATCATATTCAGTGTACTTGTTCTCAAACAATCACCCACAAGTTTGCCCTAGTGTTATTGCACAAATGGCTTGAGACTGGTCATTCTCCATATTGAGCAGACATAACCCGTGCTAGTCTATCCGGATTATTAGTGCCCAATAAATAATCCTATGACTAGGAACATTTGAGAAATAAGTCTTTAACAATATAAGTCTCTTTATCTCAACTCTTGAGTTTTTATATTGACATTCTTTCTAAGGACTTATCATGAACATAATAATAGTATAAGACATGATAATCAAAATCCCATATTATTAATTAATTACAATAATACATGAATCAAGTTTATATCCTAAATTACACCAATGAGATTGGCTATTGGGGCATACTACTAACAATCTCCCACTTGCACTAAAGCCAATCGCTCATGTATCTCATACCCATCTTCTCAAGATGTCGATCAAGACTCTGAAGAGTCAGTGCCTTAGTGAATGGGTCTGCTACGTTATCCATAGATGCGATTTTCTGAATGCAAATATCTCCTCTAGCAATGATCTCCCTAGTCATATGAAAACGCCTTTCAATGTGTTTGGACTTCTGATGAGACCTTGGTTCCTTGGCCTGAGCAATGGCCCCATTATTGTCACAATATAGAGGTACTGGTGACTCAATGGTAGGAACTACTCCAAGTTCTGAGACAAACTTCTTGATCCAAACAGCTTCCTTGGCGGCTTCAGAGGCATCAATGTACTCAGCCTCAGTAGTGGAATCCGTTGTTGTATCCTGTTTACAGCTCTTCCAACTAACTGCTCCACCGTTCATGGTGAACACATATCCAGAAGTAGATTTCCTATCATCTAAGTCAGACTAAAAATCTGAATCTATATATCCATCAATTCTGAGTTCACCTCCTCCATAAATAAGAAACAATTCTTTAGTCCTTCTAAAGTACTTAAGAATGTTCTTAATTGCAATCCAGTGTTCCATACCTGGATTGGACTGATATCTACTAGTAACACTTACAGCATGACAAATATCAGGTATGGTACATAGCATAGCATACATCAAGCTTCCCACAGCAGAAGCATAGGGAATCTTGTTCATATGCTCTCTCTCCTCAGGTGTTTTAGGACACATGGCTTTGGAGAGATGAATTCCATGTCTGAAGGGCATTAAGCCTCTCTTGGAATTCTCTATACTGAACCTCTTCAATATTTTATTTATGTACAGTGATTGGGAGAGTCCAAGCAAACTTCTAGATCTATCTCTATAGATCTTTATACCTAGTATAAAAGATGCTTCTCCTAAATCCTTCATGGAGAAGTGATGTGATAACCATATTTAATAGATGATAACATCCCTATATCATTCCTAATGAGTAAGATGTCATCTACATACAGTACGACAAAAGTAATCGCGCTATACACAAAGTTCATCCATATTTTGAAGAAAACCAAATGATTTGATTGCTTCATTAAATCGGATGTTCCAACAACGAGAAGCTTGTTTAAGTCCATAAATGGACCTATGTAGCTTGCACACTTTGTGGTCTTCATTACTGGATGTAAAGCCTTTTGGTTGTTCCATGTAAATCCCTTCCTCAATCTTACCATTGAGAAAAGCAGTCTTTACATCCATTTGCCATATCTTATAGTCATAATGTGCAGCTATAGATAACAAGATCCTGATGGATTTCAGCATGGCTACTGGCGAAAAGATTTCATCATAGTCAACTCCTTGCCTTTGTTTGTAACCTTTTGCCACTAGCCTAGCTTTGTAGGTCTCTCTACCTTACCATCCGAACCTATCTTCCTTTTGTAGATCCATTTACAGCCAATAGGTACTATACCCTCAGGTGGATTTACCAAAGTCCAGACTTAGTTAGTATACATCGAATCCATCTCAGATTTCATGGCTTCCTGCCATCTTCCCGAATCAATGTCTAACATTGCCTCTTCGTATGTAGTGGGATCATCTGGGTGATCTTTATCACCAAGGAATAGTTCCTCTTCTTCCTGATAGAGATATCCATATCTTTCAGGAGGAGCAGATATCCTACTAGACCTTCAAAGAGGTTGTGTAGTAGAAGGTTTTGCCTCAACAGGGGCAGTGGGTTGGTCGGTGTTGGTTTGTATGTCTTAGGATATTTTCTCAAGATCTATCACCTGTCATTTGCCTCCTTCTTGAATAAACACTTTTTCAAGAAAGACAGCAAACTTACTAACGGAAACTTTTTGCTCGTTAGGGTGATAGAATTAGTATCCTAATGACTCTTTAGGATACCCTATAAACCTACATCTTTTTGACCTTACTTCCAATTTGCTAGCATCATGTTTCTTAACATATGCTGTGCAACCCCATATCTTAACATGCTTAAGACTAGGTTTCTTCCCATACCAGATCTCATGAGGTGTCATTGGGACAGATTTGGAAGGGACCTTGTTTAATAAGTATGCGGCGGTCAAAAGAGCATATCCCCAAAAATAGATAGGCAAATCAGTGTAACTCATCATAGATTGCACCGTATCTAATAGGGTTCGATTTCTCCTTTCGGATACACCATTAAATTGTGGTGTTCCAGGAGGAGTCCACAGTCAGAGAATGCCAGCTTCTGTGAGATGATCTAAGAACTCATTGCTTAAGTATTCGCCTCCTCGATCTGATTTTAGGCATTTAATACTTTTTCCGGTTTGTTTCTCTACTCCAAATCTGAATTCTTTGAACTTTTCAAAGGCATCAGACTTGTGTTTCATCAAATACACATACCCTAACCGTGAGTGATCATCGGTAAAGGTAATAAAGTATGAGAAACCACCTCTTGTAATTTTGTTTAAAGGGCCACATACATCACTATGTATTAATCCTAATATGTCTGCAGCCCTTTCACTGTGTCCAGTAAAAAGAGATTTGGTCATCTTACCCATGAGGCAAAGTTCACATGTTGGTAAGGGCACTAATGCTAATGAGCCCAATTGCCCATCCTTAGCCAACTTGCTGATACTTGATTCACTAATATGACATAATCTTAAATGCCAAACATAAGTAGAATCCCCTTCATCTCTATTTCTTTTGGGTTTTGAGGCATTCCCCTTTTGCTCAATACAATTCATATTGCCATTCAAGTTAAGGAAATAAAGACCATTGATATAAATGCCAGAACCAATAGAAACTTTATTTAATGAAATAAAACAATTATTTTTATCAAAATTAAAAACATAACCATCTTTCATTAAAGCTGAAATTGAAATAATGTTTCTAATAATTTCCGGCATAAATAAACAATTATGTTGGCCTAAATATATACCTCTAGAGGGGGGGTGAATAGAGGTATTGCAAACTTTTCAAAATAATTACCAAATAAAATTATGGTTCAATTAAATTCAGCGGAAGACAATGTTTGAATCACAATAAAACAATTGATACAATAAGTATATGAATTGAATAACAATTAATATAGCAAGTATATGAATTGAAATGCAAGAGAAGAGTTAGAGAGATTCAAACACAAGATTTAACGTGGTTCGGTCTCCGCCTACGTCCACGCCTCAAGAGCCCCGTCTTGAGGATTCCACAATCCACTATGGATCACTCCTTCAAGGTGGAGAAACCTTTACAACTTGCCTTCTTTCAAGGTGGAAGACAACTCACCCACAATCTACTTTATAGGTGGTAGATTCTCACCCACAAGGGTTTCACACAACCCTTACAACTCTCAAGATTACAAAATGAAGATTGAGTACAATAAAGAACACTCTTTAATGAGTAGAAAATGTACAATAATGAAGCTTTCACTAATATCTCTAAAAGATTAACAACTATTCAATGGCTCAAGAGAGAATGATGAATCAAAGTGAATAAATCACACAAGAATGATGTAGACTAAGTTTGTGTATGATTGAATATGATCATTAGTTGATTCAAGACCCATAAAATGAGTATAAATAGGTTCCAAAACAAATATGGCTGTTGGGGGTCAAAATATAGTCGTTTTGGTCAAAATATAGCCGTTTTGAAGTTGCATAACCCTTAGTCGACTAATATAAGCTTGTTAGTCGACTAACAAGGCATTTTCAAAGGTATTTTTCATTCCCAGGCTTGGTTAGTCGACTAGGACAAGCTTGTTAGTTGACTAGCTAAGCAAAAATCATAATGAACAAAATCTGGGTTTGTTAGTCAACTAGGACAAGAAGGGTTAGTCGACTAGCAACTTAAACTCATTTGGAAATTTTGATCCAGGATCGGTTAGTCAACTAGGACAGGGGTGATTAGTCGACTAGAAAAATTGCAACCAAAACATAGCTACTGACCTTCCATTAGTCCACTAGCAAGAGAGGATTAGTCGACTAAGAAACCATTAGTTGACTAGTCAAGGGTGATTAGTCGACTAACTTAGAATTTTCATAAACATTGCTTCTGTACTCCAATTAGTCGACTAGGACTAGATGGGTTAGTCGACTAGTGAAGTTGCAAAGGCAATAATTCGAAATTTCTAAGTCAAAATCAACACTAAACACTTTGACACATTAACTAAGTATTTCAAAACATTTTGTCTTTTGAGTCCATAAAGCCCATTATGAGTTTGAATCAATTTTGTGACCAAAATGTGATTTTCCAAGTTAAAACCTATGGTCTTTAAGTCATAGTCAATTGAGCCAATTAGTTCATCTTAAAGAGAGATTTACAAAATAAATCCCAAGCACTTACACAATAATAAAAACAAAATCTTCATATAAGATCTTCAACACTTGAGCTTGGCTTGTGCTCGGCTTGCTTGGCTTCATCATTACACTTCAATAATGTTGTGGCTCATGATAGGATTGCATCAATGCAATAGCTCTTCAAAAGTCTTTAAGTGAATATGCAACATATTCACATCCACATAAGGTTCAATAAAGTGCAAGAGCTTTATCTTCATGATGGCTTGAGCCTTCTTCATTGACAACTTGAATCCTATTATATTCTTATAAACACATATACCAAAATAGATATACAAGGACTATAGGATAATGTCAATCAATCAATAAGGTTAGCTAAACAAACATTAAATAAGTATGACAATGTTAATCAAGTAACTAATATGACATTGTCAAACAATAAACATTCATTCAAAAAAGTTTGGCATTAAACACGAATGAACATCAAAATATTCATATACAATATATCAATATTATCATGTGCAATACAACAATGTATTCATATACACATGATAGATCAAAACACAATGTTTGTTATCATCAAAATCATTTAACAAATATGGGTGGAAGCCATAAGGGTAACAAATTATTTAATTCCAAAACATGCCCAGATGGCATAGTCAAGTAACATGTCCCCACAGCTAATGCATCAACACTTGCTCCAATTCCCACTCTGAGGGTGATCTCATCTTTACTCAACCTTCTGCTTTCCTTTATATCCTACAAAGAGTTACAAATGTGTGAACTTGCACCAGAATCTAAAACCCAAGAGGAAGCAGTGCTAACATTTAAGTTAGTTTCAATGACAAGAGCATAGTTCATACCTTCAGAAGGATGACCTTTCAAGGAAGCCAGGTATTCCCTGCAGTTCATTTTCCAATGCCTTTCTTTTCCGTAATGGAAACATTTTCCTTTTGGTTCAGTGTTCTTTTTGCCTTTCTTTTTTATGCCTCCCTTTGGCTTGGTGTGAGATTTCTTGTCCTTCCATTTGCCATTGCCCTTAAGCTTGGACTTGGAAGTACAAGCCCCCATCCATAACCATGATAGACCCTTTGGTCTTCTTCATTGATACCTCAACAGTAACCAACATGTTAAGCAAATCAGACAAAGTCGTCTCTACTTTGTTCATGTGGAAGTTCATAACAAACTGCCCAAAGGAGTATGGAAAAGACTGAAGGACTATGTCAGTAGATAGTTCAGAATCTATATTTACATTAAGGTTCTCTAACTGCTCAATGTATCTAATCATCTTTAGCACATGGTCATTAACTGATGATCCTTCTGGCATCTTTGTTTTGAAGAGTTCTCGGACAATATTGTACTTTGCAGTCCTACTCTGGGCACCATACAACTCTTTGATGTGCATCAGAATAGCTGCTGAGCTGTCCATTGACTCATGTTGTCTCTGTAGCTCATTCGACATAGATGCTAAGATATAGCACCTTGCCCTACACAAAAACCCAAATTCACAACACTCAAAAAGTGTCGCTAATTTGGATTCACGACACTTCTGGAAGTGTCATCTATCGCACTGTCGTGAAAAGTTTTACGACACTTCTAGAAGTGTCGTAATTGATCAACCTTGCATGACACTTAAAAAGTGTCGTTAAAAATTTATATTGGCATGACACTTTACAAAGTGTCGTAACCTCTCATACTTGCGCGACACTTATAAAGTGTCGTTATATTGGCATGACACTTTATGAAGCGTCATTATAAAGTGTCTTGGAACGACACTTCTAAAAGTGTTGTAAAACTTTAGACATACAATGACACTCAAAAAGTGTCGTTAAATTAGTCCAGATATATATATATATATATATATATATATATATATATATATATATATATCACACCTATTATTTTGTCTCCTCTTGCAGTGACCAGTGTTCACCTGTTTTCACATATAAAATTATATTTCCTAACATCCCATACCACCATTACACATGCATAAAAGAGAATTGCAAAATATGGTGCATTTAATTATCAATATATATATATATCCAAAGTGCATGTTTACCTCAAACTAACTTATCCAAAATGCATGTTTACCAAGTACAAATTTTTTGTTCAAAAATTGAAAAATAGATAGTTCTATTACATCCAAAACATTCTTATGAGCAAATGACAATAAAAGTACAGCTTTCAAAACTCGTTTGCAAGTCTTCGACACGCAAAATGTAGCTTCATGTATGTTGTCTTTAATTGGCTTTGTATGCTCTAGGACCCTGTGAGAAAAATATACATATGCAAATTTTAGTAAAATTATATATAACTTTATATTGCACCTGTGTTGATAATGTAAAATATCTAAATATATATGGAGAGTGTAAATGATAAGCCAAAACAAAAGTTATATATATATGACCTTCAACAGGCACAGGTACCTAATGTTGACTTTAGTAATTAAGAAAAGTAACCTTCTTTCATCCTATTATTATTATTATTATTATTATTATTATTATTATTATTAGTATATTAGATATATGAAGCATCCTAGCTAGAGCCATTTAATAATTTGAGCGATTTTGATTGCAATATATAGTTTGGAACACAAAAAAGTGTTACAGAGATCAAACAATTAATTGTAACTTTATAAGGATCAGGTTAAACCCAGACTGTTACTTAAAGGCAGTCTCATTTCCTTTCTTTGACTAACATTTACATGTAATGCATTTACTGCACAGACTAGGGCATGAAACTATGAATATAAATGTGTATTACCTCCTTCAGGATAAATCGGGTTATAGTGGACCTCTGCCCAAAAGCTCAAAAAAATAAATGTACAAGAGATAAATAATGAACTTCATGCTAGCATCCAGCTAACATAGCACATTACAACAAAGCTAGAGAAGAAGAGACATCTTTTATACTTTAGGGATCTTACTCTTTTATACTTTAGACATTTGTGTATTCTCTAGGTACTTTCAATACCTTTACACTAATAAATTTTTCTTATTTGTTAAAGAAATAGTAATGTATAAAAGAAAATCTAGAGCTGGCTAAATCAACACGGTGTCACAACAAGAACACATTTGGCTAGTTTACTAGTCCAGGAACCAAGAGTAGTTAGGTTACTCAAATTATACCTAGGACCATTAATCACAGCAAAATCTAGAAAAAACATGACCAGGTCTAGATGGTTCATTTGTAAATGAGCTACTACATTATAAGTTATATTCAACAGTGGCAGTTCAAAATTAATCTAGGAAAGAGTACATCCCCATAACCAAGAATGCCCTAAAGGAGAGAACCAATTGGAGGCAAAAGTGAGGGGCGTACCACCAAATCCTCTCCAGCCTTCTTCGCTTTAACAAGAGGGGAGCATAGTTTATCTGGATTTCCATATTGAAACTGCAAAGGCTTCACACATATCAAACACTAACTTGAAACAGTAAATATAAAAAACATAAATGAAATAAGAAACCACACCTACCGCTATCACTGCAACATCCGCCAAAAAGTAAAGGAAATCGGCATTGATCTTAAGCTACAACCACAAATAAAAGGTCTATGCAAAATAAGAAGAGTAAAAGAAAATTCTCACACATAAGTACAATGATCCAATGCTTAGGTAAAACATTAAGAACAAAGAGGGTAATCTGGTCTTGTCATCATTCCTTCAAGTAGGAGAACTTGTATAATTTCTATGTGAACTACAATATGGTCAACAAAACCATCCGTTTGTTCACAAGCATAAGGCGGGATACCCATTAGTGTCAATTTCAACATTAACTAAAGCTTCAAAAAAAAAAAAAAAAAAAAAAAAAAAAAAAAAAAGAGATGCATGTGTATCCCATTCCCAACCCTAATTGGATTTGGGTATACCATCCCCATCCCAAGCGAGCTAGGGTTTACCTATTCATGCCATCCCTAATTGAGCATCATTTCAAAATATTTGCAATGATTCTTATTCCTAGAAATAAAAGTTCACAAATCAATACATGTCATGGAAGAAATCAAGAAATACAATTATAAGGAGACGCATGTGTGTGTCACTTCCAATAATCTTCTAAATAAATTTTCAAGCACAAGTGAAAAGTTGCATTCAAAATGCAGATTCTGAAATAGAAAAAGTACTTACAGAAACGACTATATAGAACTGAAAGCTCACGCCTCATTGTCTCCCAACCTTCTCTGTTATTCAATGGCCTACTAGCCTTCCATATAGTAAGAAGATATCTCATCTAAAAAATTGAGAAGACTACAAGCTTGAAAAAAGCAGCAGTTGCAAAAGAATTAAATAAGGATTTTCATCTATAAGTAACAAATACATGTACATATAAGATGCACACATTCCAACACACACACATTGCCTTGTTTAATTATATGAACACATGCATATTGTAAGTTAAGACCAGATATATTTTCAATATTTGGATTACCTAACATTACTCCATAATCATGTCATTATTTGACTGATACTCTGTAACAGTTTTAGATAAGTGAAACAACATTGTCAGAAGACATCATCCAAATAAACTAAAACTTCTGTGGAAATTGTAACTCCATGTAAATGCAACCAAGCTAGTGACGATTATTTATTAAACTTACCAACTAGTATTCCAGCAGTCAGATGTAGAAGGCATAGATAAGCATCCATGAGATAGCCTGTTGCCCAAACATCAAAATTGAAACTTTAGACTAAATAAAAATCGTAAGCTATTGCCCAAACATCAATTCTTCCACTTTGAGTTCCCAAAGCAACCAGAGGAATAGCTACAGCAGGATTGTTTCCCCCACCTTCACATGTAATCACTCATTAATCAACCGATAAAACTTATTATTAAGTTTTTCGAAATAATGCCGACTTGCTAAAGATTCTATAAAAAATGATATTCAATATAAATATTAAATTGATGAAAGATAAAACTTACGAATCAAAGTAGCTATTAAAGAAGGAGATGGTACAGCAAGCATAGTCACTGTCGAAGAAAGAAGATGAAGCTGACCAACTAAGGAAATTTAACACAAATTTCAAAAATCAGTGTGGATGCATGCCACGCATGTGGCTTCATTGAGTTGGTAAGTTTATTATTAATTGAAACTTAATAATAAACTTACCTTAATATTTTTTTAAGGAAATTTGAGCAAATAAGCCTATGGACATCCAAAGAATTTTATGAGTGATATAAACAAACCTTGACTGAGTACAAATCTATCACAGTTGGTGTGTGTTCTATAGCCTCATCAATTTTGGCAAGAGCAATGACATATTGGCTTCTTTTGTCATAATGCTGCAACAGCACAAAATGCCTAAGTCACGGGAAAAGCCAATATAGAGAAAAGGGATGAAAATTAGAGATTACTACCACCAACCTGTGCCAATAAAAACAAAGTCCACATAAGTGTTGAAGGAGGCTCTTTCTCTGCCTTGCACTCAAGATCAATTTCAAGCAAATTATAGTCATTAGGAATAGAGCCTTTAACATGATACCAATTTCATTATATAGTATATATTAGGGTTAAAATAACTCCTATATCGAAGAAGTCCCAAATTTTAAATGATTGAGTATTACAGCAAATTCAGTTACAAATATATATATACACACACCATGTAGAAGGGACTTAATGAAACCAAAATTTGTGTGTGTGTGTGTGTGTGTGTGTGTGTGTGAGAGAGAGAGAGAGAGAGAGAGAGAGAGAGAGAGAGAGAGGAAAGCATGAAAATTAACAAAGTTACGCAGTGGCAATTAATTTTCAGAGCATATTTCAAATGAATCGATGGTAAACAAAAAGAAAGATGCATTCAAAAAAAAGAAACAAAAAAATGAAGCCACAGAAAAGAGTACTGAATCCAGAATGCTAAACCCATCAATCAAAACACCATAAATTTAAATCAAAAATCAGATACCCCTAAATTTCTTCCAATACACTCAAAATATTCTGTATACCCACTTAACTTAAACCAATATGTGTGAAAAATCTAGAGAAACAACTTAATTTCACAACATAGTTCTAACACCCAAGAAAAAAAAACCCACTGAAGAGAATAATTAAAAAAAAAAAAAAATGGAGGTGATTACAAAGAGCTTACCTGAAAAGTTGCCCAGACGGCGACAACGAGTAGAACCCAATTGGAGAAAGAAAAAATCCATCTCTCAAAAGCCTAAGCAAGTAATATCAAAGGAATCAAAGTGGAAGAAGAGGCTTCTCTTCTTTGAGATGGTTCAAGAACTCTAAAACCTCTTTTACATTGAAAATTCTCCTCTTTACTCTTCTACCCATTCCACCATAGACCAAGGTGAATCAGTCTATCATCTTTGTCAATAGGGTTAGGGTTTGGTATGCATGACAGATGAGAGAGAGAGTACCTGCGTCTTGGTCGAGGACGGCGGCAAGCCAAGAGGCCGGCGAGCTGATGACGGCACCGAGAGAGAGACGGCATAGAAAGAGAGAGAGAGAGAGGAAAGGGTTAGGTTTGATAAGGGGGTGTTTGGGGAGTTTGATGAGGGGGGGTTTGGGGAGTTTGAAGAGGAATACGAAGAAGACCAGAACCTTTAGCGCCAAACTCAATTATTTTGAGCCAAATCCAAAATCATAAGCGCGAAAACCAAAGGCAGTAGTTGAGGGTGTTTGATTCAATTTTTTAATGTTATTATAGTATTTTAAATATATTTGAAAAATTATAGAACATATTTTAAAATATATTTTAAAAAGCTAACCGTTGGATTGGATATATTTTTTCTATGCTTGCCAAAAATCATAGCGATCCAACGGTCACTTTTTGAAAAAATAAACAGAGAAAAATGGTGATATTTTGATTAACAAAAGTCACAAATTTTTACATTGAAATTTCACATAAATTGACCGTTGGATCACTATGATTTTTGGCGAGCACAAAATTCATGATAAATGTATCTAATCCAACGATCAGTTTTTTAAAATCAATTCTGTAGTTGTCACTACACATGTCATCTTACCAATAGTTTTACGAGTGGTTTGAAAAATCTCAATAAAAAAATTGCATTTTGAGAAACTCACCGTTATATTAAATATTCTACTTATAAATATCAAGTTTACCAAAATTCAAGCTAATCAGTCACAATTTAAATGGTTTCTCAAAAACTCATCGTGGGATCTATGTGCTTTTCTGTATGCATAATGTGTTTATATGGAACATCTTATACAACGATCAGTTTCACAAAATAGTCTCCCCATGTTAACATTTGTACAATTTAAGAACCATATGATACACATACAATTTTTAACAATTTAAATGTTTTCTCAAAAACCAACCGTCGGATCTATGTAATATTTGACAAAATTGAAAAAGGAAACAAGTTGAAAACTTTTACCTAAAACAATTTCTGGGTTTAGAAAACTTTAGGGTTTTATAAACAGCCCTTAAAATGACTTTCATGACCACTTTAGGGTTTTAATAACAACCTTATTAAGTCCCTAACACAGTGGTAACATGGGGCTAATTAATTGAAAACACTAAGTATTAAAAAGATTACATTTTCAAAACTTTTTGAAAAATCCAGCACATATGATAATATGATAAACATGCCCAAAATTCTTAGTGTGACCATATATGATTGATTTTTCATGAAAGAACTATTCTAACATGAACTATAATCAATATATTAGTGAATTGAAGCATGATGGCTCAAAGAAAATCAATATACATTATGCTTGGACAATATACTAAACATCTATGGTCATTGATCGTTCAAGAACAGCCCCTATTATTCAGTTTTAAAAAAAAAAAAAATGAAAACCCAGTTTTTGAAAAACTTAAATGGCCTACACTCCATCTATGGAGATTTCGGCCTCCTCTTTTATTTTTATTTGTTTTTGTTTCTTAAACACATATATAATGATGTTAAATCAAGTATAAAACATCATATATAAATATGTAATCAACTCTTGATTAAAAACAAAAGAAAAATAAAAGAATGGAGATGATGAAACCAAAAACCTAGTCGCCACTTTCATGGCCATACTCAGGGTTATGGTTTGAGATTAAAATTCTCAGCCACTTAGGTTTAAAGAATATTAAATCAACCATAGAAAAGCTTATATAATACCAAATCAAGGTCGGCTCTGATACCACTGAAAGAATCCCATGGAAATATGCGGAATAAAATTTTTCTCTATGGAAGATGAACCAAGATCTCATGATTGATTATATAAGCTATAAAACAAAACCTTAAATAAATGTAAAACACTTACATTGAAAGCCTTAAGTGAGATTAATGATTGTAGGGTAGCCCCAAGTAGATGAAGGCCTCCAAGAATGATCCACACTAGATGAAAGCTTCAAGAGAATGAGAGAGGAGAGGAGAGTGGTGGCTAGGGTTTGTCAAAACCCTTTGATATGTCTCACAATAGCAATGGCCGGCCCTCCCTAGTGGTTATCTAATATATGGAGTGCTAGCTCCTATTAGATAGCCAACTCTATCAAGTTATCTTGTTTCAAATTTGAAACGATTTCAAATTTAAATTTCAATTAACTAACTTGAAATTCAAATAGATTAATATTTGCAATCTAAATTATCTTGCCATCTCATGTTAATTTCAAATTTGAAATAATTACAAATTTCAAATTTCAAATTTCAAATTTCAATTTTCAATTTTCAAATTTCAAATTTCAAATTTCAAAAATTCAAAAATTCAAATTTCAAATTTCAAATTTCAAATTTTAAATTTCAAATAACTTGAAATTCTAGTTAATTAATATTTGCATATTAATCTTTAAAATAATAACACTTATTATTTCTTACTTATAATTAACTCTTAATTATAATGTTATTCTCTCTTCTCCTTCAAATGAAGCATGTACTTATATGTGTGTGACCTCTTAGGTTCACAACAACCTAGTAGTAGGAATTAGGATAATAAATTATCCTTCAAATAAAACTACTTTTATTTAAGGTTCAAATTAGAACTCTTCTAATTTCCCTTTGAGAAATAAATTTCTCTTTGGCCTCTACTAGTCCTGAGTGACATCTAGCAATATGTTAAGACACACCCTAGGTTGTGTGAAGGTTAATCATAACACAGTGAACCCTTCAGTTACAATTAAGATACAATTCAATCCTTCCATCAAACAATGTCTTAGTTAAATTACTTGGGTATTGGATAATATGTCAAAACCCTAATTTAACATTTTGTATGTGATTCTCAAAAAATCAATTCAATCTTGGGATATTCAAGAAACAGATTTCTTATTCCCAACTGCTTTGGCCAAAGACTTCTATGAATTATATCTTTGAGAATAATACATGGCATTCTCTCTCTTTACTGAGAGTGACAGATTCATTGTTGTACACTCATATGTCCCCATGATAAGTCTACTAGGGCCAATGAGTACTTATACAAATTCCATGGTTAGGATATGTATGTTATACTATCAAATCCTAATATCCATAACACATGACATCTATAGTGCCTCAGGTCTAAGGATCACTTGCATCATTGTAACCCTGAGTTGTTGTTTGACATGTAAGTAAAACTCCATTCAACAAACTCAATCAATGATCACATTCAGTGTATTTGTTTTCAAACAAGCACCCACAGGTGTGCCCTAGTGTCATTACACAAATGACTTGAGACTGGTCATTCTCCACATTGAGCAGACATAACCTATGCTAGTCTATCCGGATTATTAATGCCCAATAAATAATCCTATGACTAGGAATGTTTAAGAAAGAAGTCTTTAACAATATAAGTCTCCTTATCTCAACTCTTGAGTTCTTATATTGACATTCTTTCTAAGGACTTATCATGAACATAATAACAGTATAATACATGATAATCAAAATCCGATTTTATTAATCAATATTAATAATACATGAATCAAGTTTATATCCTAAATTACACCAATGAGATTGGCTATTGGGGCATACTACTAACAGACTCTTCATCTAATACTTCTCAAGCAAGTCTCAATCATCCTTTTGCCTCTAGAATAAATATCCCTCACATTCTACTATCTTGAGATATTCATTTCTAGTTAAGTTTAATCCACCATTCTTGCATAAGTGTGGTTACCCAATATATACCTCATATAATAGTTTCTTGGCATACATTGGATTTCCACCTAATGCTATCTCATACTAATAGAATAATTGAAAACCATAATATAGACACGCTCCCACATATCTGTAGCCAGGATGCCTAAACCAAGGTTTACATTTATTCTATAATGGTGGAAGGCTATGATAGAATATTCATATCTGTATTCAGAAGATCGCATCTGCGGATAACGTAGCAGACCCATTCACTAAGGCACTGACTCTTCAGAGTCTTGATCGACATCTTGAGAGATGGGTATGAGATACATGGGCGATTGGCTTTATTGCAAGTGGGAGATTGTTAGTAGTATGCCCTAATAGCCAATCTCATTGGTGTAATTTGGGATATAAACTTGATTCATGTATTTTTGTTATTGATTAATAATATGGGCTTTTGATTATCATGTCTTATACTATTATTATGTTTATAATAAGTCCTTAGAAAGAATGTCAATATAAGAACTTAAGAGTTGAGATAAAGAGACTTATATTGTTAAAGACTTCTTTCTTAAATATTCATAGTCATAGGATTATTTATTGGGCATTAATAATCTGGATAGACTAGCACAGGTTATGTTTGCTCAATATGGAGAATGACCAGTCTCAAGTCATTTGTGTAATGATACTAAGGCAAACCTATGGGTGCTTGTTTGAGAACAAGTACACTGAATGTGATCATTGATTGAGTTTGTTGAATGGAGTTTTACTTGCATGTCAAACAACAACTCACGGTTACAATGATGCAAGTGATCCTTAGACCTGAGGCACTATAGATGTCCTGTGTTAGGGATATTAGGGTTTGATAGTACAATATACATATCCTAACCATGGAATATGTATAAGTACTCATTGGTCCTAGTAGACCTATTATGGGGACATATGAGTGTACAACAAGGAATCTATCACTCTCAGTAAAGATAGGGAATGCCTCGTATTATTCTAAGATATAATTCATAGAAGTCTTTGGCCAAAGCAGTTGGGAATAAGAAAAATGTTTCTTAAATATCCCAAGTTTGAATTGATATTTTGAGAATAACATACAAGATGTTAAATTAGGGTTTTGACCTATTATCCATACCCAACTAATTTAACTGAGGCATTGTTTGATGGAAGGATTGAATTGTATCTTAATTGTAACTGAAGGGTTCATTGTTTTATGATAAACTTTTACACAACCTAGGGTGTGTGTTGACATATTGCTAGATGTCACTCAGGATTAGTAGAGGCCCAACAGAGTTATTTCTTGAAGGGAAAATTAGAAGAGTTCTAATTTTTGAACCTAAAATAAAAGTTGTTTTATTTGAAGGATAATTAATTATCCTAATTCCTACTACTAGGTTGTTGTGAACCTAAGAGGTCACACACATATAGGTGCAGGCTTCATTTAAAAGAGAAGAGAGAATAATATTATAATTAAGAGTTAATTATAAGTGAGAAATAATAAGTGTTATTATTTTAAAGATTAATATGCAAATATTAATTAATTAGAATTTCAAGTTAGTTGAAATTTGAAATTAACATGAGATGGCAAGCTAATTAAAATTGCAAATATTAATTAATTAGAATTTCAAGTTAGTTGAAATTTGAAATTTGAAATTGTTTCAAATTTGAAATGAATTGGAGTCCCATTGTGAATTAATGGTACCTCACATAATAGTTTCTTGGTCCATTAATCCCTAATGAGTAGATGACTCTTCATCTAATGCTTCTCAAGCAAGTCTCAATCATCATTTTGCCTCTAGAATAAATATCCCTCACATTCTAGTATCTTGAGATATTCATTTCTAGTTAAGTTTAATCCACCATTCTTGCATAAGTGTGTTACCCAATATATACCCTACATAATAGTTTCTTGGTATACATTGGATTTCCACCTAATGCTATCTAATATTAATAGAATAATTGAAAACCATAATATAGACAAGCTCCCACATATCTATAGCCAGGATGCCTAAACCAAGGTTTACATTTCTTCTATAATGGTGGAAGGCTATGATAAAATATTCTTAATATTCCTTCATAATAACTTAATATTGATTTTTGAGGGGATTTTAAGGTCTCATCAATTTAAACTAAACATGCATCTCATACATATAACATGCATCACATACATAACATGTTATTATTATTATTAGTCTTATAAATGTAATAGTAGATGCTCCCACTATCTCCTTTTTAAAAACATTTAACTTTTAAAGTCTTGAGTAGTGAGGAGTCTCATGTATCACATTTAATCTTATAGACATATAATAATAATTAACATGGTGCGCCTTTAGCGTTTATCACATAAATAGGCTCTTGGATTGATTATGGACTTTGATTAAGGGTCTATGGAGGTAATATGGTAATCGCAAATAAAATTGAAACCCTAAACATGCATCTATGAAGTCTTCATAAGCTCCATAGTCCTCCATGCTCCTCTTGTGCCTCTCCATGGTCCTAGACTCCTTCATGCTCCATTCTTGATAAGTACATTAAATAAAAAGAAAGGGGATACATAATAGGGGAATGGGATTTTCATAGAGAACAAGAGAAAAGAGAAAAGGCATGCAAGCCCCAATTAAATTACAACCACCAAAGAGGTTTGCAAAACCCCAATTAAAATTAAAACCCATAAAATAATTTAAATAAATAAATTACAGCCCCTAAATCATATCTAAATGCGGCCAATCACATCCAATTAATTGGTCTTAAGTCCGTAATCAACCCACATTATTAATCTTATTAAATAACAATCACATTGCAATAGTAAAAGGCATAAGCAAGATTTATATATATATATATATATATATATATATATATGGCATCTAATATTAATCAATAAACCTTTTTAAAAATATTCATCTCATGAATATTATAATGTTTTAATCATATTAAAAAAGTGGCTTCTTCATTTTAATCTTATTTAAAAATAAACAACTTTTGGAAAAACAAAATAGGAAACTATTGTAGTCAAGAGACCAAAATAGAAACCCTAATTTGAACAAATCATCAAAAATTAATTTTAATCATCCCCTACTATTTTAAGCACTTTAAAACATATTTTCATCTATAATAAAAATAATAAAACCATGGGGATATCAAAAATAATATTTGACAAAATTGAAATAGGAAACAAGTTCTAAACTTTTGCCCAAAACAATTTCTGGGTTACCAAACTTTGGGTTTTTATGAACAGCCCTCAAAGAGGCTTTCATGACCACTTTAGGGTTTTAATAACAACCTTATTAAGTCCCTAATAAAGTGGTAACAATAGGCTAAATGATTCTAAACAATAGGTATTAAAAAGATTACATTTTCAAAACCTTTTTGAAAAATCCAGCACATATGATAATAGGATAACCAATCCCAAAAATCTTAGTGTGATCATATATGATTGATTTTTCATGAAATAACCATTCTAACATGAACTATAATCAATATATTAGTGAATTGAAGCATGGTGGCTCAAGAAAAATCATTTGAAAATATTTTTCAAGATTTATTTTTGAAAGACAGTGTTGCTGGAAAATTCTGGGCAGCAACTATTTTCAACTTTTAAAAATTATTTGAGCCATCAAATCTTCTCCAAAAAACATGAAATTAAATATACATTATGCTTAGACAATGTAATAAACATATATGGTCATGGATCATTCAAAAAACATCCCCTATTATTTCAGTTTTAACAAAACATGAAAACCCAGTTTTTTGAAAAATCCAGTTTTTGAAAAAACTTAAATGGCCTACATCCCATCTATGGATTTTGGCCTCCTATTTTTATTTTGATTGTTTTGTTTCTCAAACACATATATTATAATGTTAAAACAAATATAAAACATTATAATCAAATATGTAATCAACTCTCTTGATTAAAACAAAAAGAAATAAAGAGAATAGAGATGAAGAAACTAAAACCTTAGAGAAGCCATCCTTATGGCCGTACCTAGGGTCATGATTTGGGATTAAAACCCCAGCCACTTTGGTTTAAAGAAGAATAATATACCATATGAACAGCTTATACAATGCCAAATCATGATCGGCTCTGATACCACTGAAAGATTTCCATGAAATCGAGCGGAATAAAATTTTTCATGGAAGAGATGAACCAAGAAACCATGATTCATTGTATAGGCTGAATATAAATCATAAAATAAATGTAAACCACTTACATTGATAGCCTTTAAGAGGGATTAAAGAAGGTAGAACAGCCCCAAAGTGATGAGAGCCTCCAAGAGTGATCCACACTAGGTTAAGCTCCAAGAGAATGAGAGAGAATGAGAGTGGCGGCTAGGGTTTTTCTCAAAACCCTATTATCTCTAATCACATTCACCAGCCGGCCCTTCCAATTGCTATTTAAATTGTGGAGTGCTAACTCCCTTTAGATAGCTAGTTATCTTATTTTAAATTTGAAATATTTCAAAAATCAAATAATTCAAATTCAAATTTCAAATGCAATAGTTTCCTATTTGCACACAGACCCTTAAATAATAACCTTTATTGTTTAAGTCATTTATAATTAACTTTTAATTATAAATATACCATCTCTTCTCTTTTAAATGAAGCTACCATCTATATGTGTGTGACCTCTTAGGTTCACAACAACCTAGTAGTAGGAATTAGGATAATAAATTATCCTTCAAATAAAACAACTTTTATTTTAGGTTCAAAAATTAAAACTCTTCTAATTTTCCCTTCAAGAAATAATTCTTTTGGATCTCTACTAATCCTGAATGACATCTAGCAATATGTCAACACACACCCTAGGTTGTGTGAAGGTTTATCACAATACAGTGAACCCTTCAGTTACAATTAAGATACAATTCAATCCTTCCATCAAACAATGTCTCAGTTAAATTAGTTGGGTATGGATAATAGGTCAAAACCCTAATTTAACATCTTGTATGTGATTCTCAAAATATCAATTCAAACTTGAGATATTTAAGAAACACTTTTCTTATTCCCAACTGCTTTGGCCAAAGACTTCTATGAATTATATCTTAGAATAATACAAGGCATTCCCTCTTTTTACTGAGAGTGATAGATTCCTTGTTGTACACTCATATGTCCCCATGATAGGTCTACTAGGGCCAATGAGTACTTATACAAATTCCATGATTAGGATATGTACATTGTACTATCAAACCCTAATATTGCTAACACAGGACATCTATGGTGCCTCAGGTCTAAGGATCACTTGCATCATTGTAACCCTGAGTTGTTGTTTGACATGCAAGTAAAACTCCATTCAACAAACTCAATCAATGATCATATTCAGTGTACTTGTTCTCAAACAATCACCCACAGGTTTGCCCTAGTGTCATTACACAAATGACTTGAGACTGGTCATTCTCCATATTGAGCAGACATAACCCGTGCTAGTCTATCCGAATTATTAATGCCCAATAAATAATCCTATGACTAGGAACATTTAAGAAAGAAGTCTTTAACAATATAAGTCTCCTTATCTCAACTCTTGAGTTCTTATATTGACATTCTTTCTAAGGACTTATCATGAACATAATAACAGTATAAGACATGATAATCAAAAGCCCATATTATTAATTAATTACAATAATACATGAATCAATTAAGTTTATATCCTAAATTACACCAATGAGATTGGCTATTAGGGCATACTACTAACAGTTTCTAATTGCCACGGGATCATTAACACAAGAACCATAAGGATTTAAGAGCTAAAATTATGTTGTGTCTTCTCCTAGTGAGAGTAGAAACATGAAAAAAATTTGTGTTACTGTCCCAGCACTAAGCCAACTAATTCTGGATTTTAGGGCTCAAAAGTCTTCCTCTAGGAGAAGGATGCCATGATAATCAAAAGTTAACTCTTTTTCAAGTCGAATCAAAAAAGAATTGTAATTGATGCATAAAGCTTTCTGAATGCCAACAAGTTTAGCTAAAATGATTTTTTTCTTTTTGTCCATCAAGTTTCAATGCCGTTTAAAGGCCCAACTTGTTGCTCAATTTTCAGCCTTAGGATCATTCATTGGGTAAGGTGGCAGAATAAGATTGCTAGCCAAGGTAGCCGAGGAGAGAAGTTGGCAAGGAGAGGATCTTCACCAGTTTCTAAACTAGTAATATTATATCCGAAGATTGTTGGTTTTTGTAATAACCCAAGTTTTATTTTTCCCATTTATATGAATATTCTAATAATTTTCAAAAAAAAAAAATCTAAATATTTACAGTTTTGCCATTGGGCATATAAAAGGGTTAAAACCCTTTTTTCTTATTTCCCTTCTTTATTTCACGGCAAGAGAGGAGGGAGACCGAGAGAGAGAAGAGTCGCCGGAGTTCACCGGAGTTTGTTCTGTGGTGTGAAGGTAAGTTTCATTTCAAGTTTTAGTTTGGGTTTTCTTAATTTATTTTGTGTATTTTCGGATTTGAAGGCTTTGTAAGTTTAGTATTGGGTTTTTGAATGTGTATTGATGATTAGGGGGTGTTTTGGGGTTGGATTTGTGTTTGTGATGATGAATTTGTGAAGGTTTGGAGTTTTGGTAGCTTCACTAGCTTGTATGTAAGGTTTATGGGTTTTTAGTTTGGATTCTTGATGGATCCTTGGATTTAATCCCTTGTTTGGCGTTTTTGTTGTGAATCTAGTGTCTTTAAAGCTTGTGTTTTGGATTTTATGAGTTGTGTGGGTTTATCCTAAGTTTTGGGGTTGTTTTGTAGCTTAAATACCTAGTTTTTTTTTTTTCAGATTTATTGGGCAAAGAGTCGACTGTTTGAGCCAAACAGTCGACTGTTTGAGCAAAGAGTTGACTGTTTGAACCAAACAGTCAACTCTTTGGGGCAGAAACTCATTTCCCTCATTTATCTTATTTTCTTCATAACTTTTTCATTCGAATTCCGTTGTAGGCGTACTTTATATGTACAGAACACTTTTGAATCCTAGTTTCTAAATACTTTGGTTTTGGAGTCAATTTCCTTTTGGAAATTGAAATATTTTTTAAAATACTAGTTTTGCCCTTGCATGAGCACTTTATGTTCTTTGGCTTATATCTTTCAAACCTTTTGGCATTTGGCCACGAAATTCATCGTGTAGCACCTAAGCATTCTTGGGAATATGTCTTCGAAGTTTTAAGGCCTTTGGTTTGTTATTTTGGGGTCTTGAGTCTTTGAGGTCGCGAGTGAGCAGATTTGAGAAGCGAGTTATTTTACTTTTGAAGTTGCGGACCATTTACACTTTCTTGCGATACTTTGTTTGCTTTATTTGTTGTTTCTAGTTGAAATGTTCTTTGGAGAACCATTCGCCTTGGGGTGCATTGAGCATTGCATTTGGGAGGCTCGTGGAGCAGTGAAAAAAAAAGGGTTGGCTAACACTGAGACATTGAGGTAGGGATAAGTAACATTTTAGCGTTGATCATGATATATCTGTTTTGCAACTGTTTTGAGAACCATATGAACTTTAAATACTTTTTTGATGATATGATTCATAAACACTTGTGAACTTTTCAGTTTTTACTGTTCTGACAAATAGATACATGGAATATAACTGTTTATGAACTATATACACTGTGTGGCATGTTTTAAACGTTATCAAATGATTTCAAATGAAAATGCTTTACTTTTGACAAATCATGACAAATGTGAGAATTTGGATGTCTTCTTCTGTTGATGTTATTAACTGAGTGAATGGGCATATGATTTGACTGTTTAAAGAAATGATTGTTTATGATATTGATATCTGAGTAAACCACATTTTCTAAATGGATTTATGTATCATAAATGCTGTTGACTATACATTATGCCATTAACTGTTCTTTGGAAATGATATTGGTTTCGAGAAATGTTTTATATTGATTGAGTTGAGGCTCTGGTTACTAGATATTGGCTTCCATGCTTGATGGACTTTGGTTATTGTGATTTATACCACGGAAGGATAAAGTTAACCAGTCAAGAGAAAACTCATCGTCTCTTCAATCCTAGTGAACGTTATATGATGATTATTATTGTATCTTTACCACGCGTGGATGAATTGACCAGTCTAGAGAAAACTCCTCGCCTCTTCACCCGGTAGGCATTGCACGATAGTTATTATATTTCAGGACATGCATGTATATATATGTATGTGGATTGAATCGTATCATTGGAGGTTTGGGCCTATGGCCCTACTTGATATTATAGGCGGCATGACTACGGTCTCCGTCCTTGGGATTTGATAGTAGTCCAGTTGAGCTAAATGTTTGTTAGCCTAAATCAACAGCCCTATAATATGATTCGATCCATGATTGGATATGCTAGGGACCCGTTGAGGTGACACATATGCCAATCTGGCCGAGGTCCATACCGATGGCAATATGTCGAGCCCTTGTGTGGCGGTATCACCATGCTATGGATTGAGGATGTTATTTGGCTATTGTCTACATGTGACGGGGCATTGCGCATGCGTGGCATACGCCTAGTTACTGGTTACTGATTACTGGAGTTGTACTGGAGGACCTGATTTTTCATTGAAAGTCCAGACATTTAAATCATTGGTTTCTAGTTGCTTTATAAATTTATTAAACATTATAAATAACTGTTTTACATAAGTATCCCATGTATCAATGTATTGTTATTAATTCGTAGAGATTATATTATCCCTACTGAGCACGTTGAAGCTCACCCCTGCTTTTTGCAGTAAATTACAGGTTGACCTTGAGTTGCATTCCTAGCTTAGCTAAATCCTTCGCTAAAGGTTGTTGGTCAGATTTAAGGTTGTTGCTGCATTATTGGTTGTATTCTTATCTCTCGTGTATTATATATTGGATTATTCATATTGTATATTGATTGTTTGTTCGCCTATTTGCCAGGGTTGTTGGCAATATTATTTGATTTATTGAATATATTTATATATGACGATTTAGGACATATTGTTTGGACATATCATATCATCTTGTTATATGAAAATTTCGCATCTTGTGAGGAAATACAGATGAGCAGGACAGATTGTACCTTCAACTTGACACGTGTCGACTCCTCCGGAAGGGTCGGTACGGATGTTAAGTTGTGGCGTTACAGTTTTATTGAAGAAAAGAAGGATAAGTTCAATATGTTTTCAATTCTCCGCCAAAATTGATCTTGTTGGACCACATGGATGATGATGGCGAACATAAGGAATATATAGATTTTGATAGTAACTGTGCAACTCTCAGCCTCTCACACGTACTATATATATATAAGATATGGTCTAACCAAATTTGGGGATAGTACTGATCATGTGGGCTCCATGTTGTGATAGTGAATGTCTTAAAAGGCTAGTTTAGAATTAGTAAAAGTTCAAGCCTTCATGAGTTGTAGCAAATTAATTATGAAGGTTTGAACTTTATTCTTGAATTGTTCTAAAATGAACGTCAATTGGTGCCATAATTGAGTGGGATGCCCCTAGCTTCATAGGATCTGTGCACCAAAGACATACCTCTCAATCAGAATAAAAACCTTACATGCATCACTGCCCTTTTATTTTATTTTAAGCACCTTCTATATATATATATGTATATTATTTTAACCTTACATGTATTTTAAGCTTACATATATATATATATATATATATATATATATATATATATATATATATA
>JAESVK010069185.1:0-15222 GCA_017140935.1 Hamamelis virginiana
TGACTAGATCATTTCACAGTATCATAAAGTACTAGATTAGTTGTGTAATCAATATGAAAATGTTTTTCGTAACTTATTTTTCTACACTTTTTTTTTGGCCTATTTATTTATTTGTGGGGAGGCAAGAATTCAATTTCATAATAAGAAAAATGACAAGGATACAACCATCTTGGAGTTTTCAATATGTTCTTTCCACCAGCAAGAGGATGCAGCACCGTCAAGAAGTAATATAGATGACCTGCAATGATTCCCAAGAGGTCTGGTAGGATAGGTGAACCAAAAATAACATCCAAAGCAAGCATTGCCCAAGGGAAATAAAATGCCTGCAAGCCAGAAATGGATGTATATTAACATTTGAATAACACTAATCCACATAAAATGTAATACAGTGGAAGAGGAGAGCAACCCAGTTCCAATGCATTCATAACAAAGAAGCATAAGCCAGCATACCTTGAGTGCAACAAGTCCATATAAGTTGATTTGGGCATTAGGATACTCTCTGCTCCAGACATATAGAAGCATGAAAACCAATGAAACCCCTAAGAAGGGATTCCATAAAATTGGGATGGCTGATAATACCTAAACAACAAAAAACAAATGAGACAGGAAAATCAATAATATTTTAATGCACATAAAGGACAATCCAGAAGAGAACAAAAATGTACAACCCATCTGCCGCCCAAGTATGATGGTCAAGAAACACCAAATTGAATACCAACTTAAGAAAGTAGGTTACAAACACACCAGCAAGGACAGGGCTCCAAATATCATCATCCACAAGAAATCTGCGGTGCGCCTTTCAAATGGCCCCTTCTCGAGCTGTACCCCATATCTGGCTCTGTAACAATAAAATGTTGCAGCATAAGTATATGCAGGGAAGACTAAATTCCACCTTTAACATTTTTCAATCAGTTCCATGGTTTTCCTATAGCACTAAAACCCAGGCAGTTACATAGTTTCACACACACGCACGCGTACTCAGTAAATTCTAGAATTAGTACTTACATCATTAAGAGACGAATTCCAAAATTGATCGAAAACTTGCCAAGGAAAAAGAAGTTTGTAACAAGCCTCCACACCTGTGAAAGAATTTAACATCCAGTAACATATGTATGTAACAAAAAGCATAAACATATTACTGCCTCCCTCTACAGCCTCTCATCCAAACTCTCATGAGACAGGCGGTAAAAGTGGCATTCTATGTACCAATACTCAAAAATGAATCAGACTAAGCAGAATAATATTGATAAGATACTTGACAAATAATTGAAATACTTGGAACGGAAGATACGAGATAATGACCGGCCACGAAAAGCATGACAAAATTGTGAGTAGTCAACTTGTGAATCGTGACAACATGACTTAAGGTTTATAAGTATAATACCCATGTCACTAGAAGCAAATAATCAACACACGGACACTATCAGGACAGACATCTAAAGAAGAATCTGACTAGCAGCATAATATTGATCAGATACTTCATCAAGAATTGAAATATTAAGAAAAATGTAAACATACCTGAAAGCGCCAGAACACGAATTCATATATTAATGCAATATTTGCAGGATTATATAATCCCAACTGGAATGCTGTGGTGGCCAACAAACACATGGTCCCATAGGCCTTGCTTATGGGTGGAAGAGAATTGTAAAATCTGGGAGAGAGAGAGAGAGAGAGATTAAAATGGTTATCAGCACCAGCCAAATTAAGGAACAAATGCTCTCAACAAAAGAACGCTGAGAACACTAAGGGGCATATGGATATGCATCTACACCCATTTGTTAAGATTAAGGGGGTTTTGGGGTAAGGGTAGATTTCTATCATTTGACCCCCAAAAAACAAAACAAAAAATGCAGTAGAAATTCATTAATGGGTAAAACACAATAATGTACAAAAAACCCCGGGATAGCTTTAATCAAATTCATGCATTAGGTTTCGAAAAATGCCCAAATTAAATTTTCGTAAGCATTACTATCCTCATAAAGGTGTCCTGACATATTACACTGTAAATGTAGAATGTCTAGACATTGCATCCAAAATGAAAAAGATGTCAAAATCCTGGATTCTGAAAGCCCATTCCAAATAAACCTGGGGTTATGAATTAATTTAACTATCATGGACACTTAACATGATGATGTCATCTGCAATGGTATTGAGGTCCTTCCAGTTTTCAAATTGTAATATCATCCAATGAATATCTAGACATTGCATCCAAAATGAAAAAAATGTCAAAATCCTGGATTCTGAAAGCCCATTCCAAATAAACCTGGGGTTATGAATTAGTTTAAATATCATGGACACTTAACATGATGCTGTCATCTGCAATGGTATTGAGGTCCTTCCAGTTTTCAAATTGTGATATCATCCAACACTGCCTAGATACCATTAATCAGTATTGACAATATTTATCATTTTATGAACAACATGGCTGTTCCAGCTAAAACACAGCCTCCTTCGGAATTTGAAATTTTACCTCCCTTAATCCATCAAAACTAACTAGTCTGAACATAAAAGCCATTTCCAGGTCTTTGAGAGGAAGCTCATCCTTCACAGCATGCTGAGGAAATACCATCGAACTGAGTAGAAACAGAAAAAATTGTGCTAACAATTTTCAACCAACCATTGATTACACTCTCTCCACTTCGCCTCTTCTTTCAATCAAATGGCCATAAAATATTGTTATTTTCTCAATAATTTGATACGCCATCTATAACTATTAAGTACATTACAAGTAAACAAAATGTTACTACTATGATTTGTAGTAGGCCATGCAGGTTGCTGCCTAGTGTTGGTCCCGCTAAAGCAATCTCCTGGGAGAATGGTCTTAAACTTAAATATTGCATGAAATGACTAATCTCAAGACTCAAACCTGCACATTCACACTTGATAGTCTTAAGACTTCTACCATTGCACCGGATGATGGCCCTAACTACAATGATCTAAAGCACCAAATCTAAATCTGCAACAAGATGAGTACAAGCAGAGGTCCATAGGTAATTGATCACACTTCTATGCCTCAAATGGGTTTCAGGTCTTACTTGTCATCCTATTGTGTTTTTATGAATTACAATAATAATTAGAAACTATAACAAGAACACCAGCATGCAAAGTTTCCTACCAAGCCATATATCCAAAGTTAATGGACTAATTTTCGGCCAAAAAAAAATTTTAATGGACTAATTATCACGTGAAAACATACATTTTAAATTAGAAATTAATGTTGGGTGGTCAAAGACCAACCACTAATTTGACCGAAAAGCCTTTCACTATTCTCTAGAGAAAGGGAGATGCAGGTTGCATCAAATGCATTGTTCAGAACATCAAAGTAAGATTGCCCACTTAAAGTCCTCTTACCCCTCGTTTAGTTACTGAGAAAGCGTAGGAAAATTAAATATTAAATTTTTTTTTTCAATTATTTACAGCCCCAATAAAAATATATTCTACACTCGACTGAGCCGCCTAATACAACTATTTGACTTAGGGTGAATCTTCCATTTCGGGAAAACCAAAACAGCATAAAACATAAGACTCAAATTTCATTTTCTCATCTTCTTTTATTCAATTTTCTCAGCAACCAAACAGTAGTTTATAGAAGCAAATCAGGAACTGCAACGTCAAGATTCAAAAATTAAATAAAGCTCATATAGCTCGATAAATGGTCAATATAGTTCATTAATAGAAAGAAACATGAAAGCAAAAAATTCAAGTGGTTGGGGCCTAGGGTTTTGAAGTCAAACATCAATCACAAACTGATAAATTCAAAGAATATATATTAGGAGGGCAAAATCGTCAAGAAGAATCTGAAAGTGGAACTGAAGATATATATGTAGAAGTAGAAAGAGAACTTACTCTGCCGGTGACGACATTGCCGCGCGCTAGAATCCGAATGAAACGAAACGAAAGAAACTACAAGAGTCTCTCTCTCTCTCTCAACTAGAGCCTGGAGTACTTGAAAGGGATTTCAAGAATAACGCGCGGATAAATATGTAAAATTAGCTTAGGCCCGTGTCATGGCATATGCACGTTTATTTAACGTCACTGCCTGTCTGTCAATTACGAATATTTGACCAATTGGATTTTTCTATTTATGCTAAGACAGGGTCAGCTTCGAAATTAGGTTTTGTTTTCATTGCTCTGTCATATATTTTGACGGTGGTGTGCTGTATGTGGTGCAATTGACATGTCAATGTACTTTAAACGGCGCCGCCGCTTTGAAGGTTTTGCTTAAAGGGTAAGCTACAGAATTTGAGTGGAACGACTGACGTGGCGTATCTGGATTGAAAGTGACAGTTTTTTTTTGGCCTTTTTTGAATTTAATGGAACATAAGAAAGTGAATGGTTATTTTCAATCCAAATGATCTTATGTTATTATTATAATTATTAAGGGTGCAATATATAACATATTTTGAAAAGTGATCCAACCGTTAGTTTGTAAAAAATATTATAATAAATAATTTTGATATTTTTGTTCTTTAAAATGTCATTAGTTTTTTTCAATTCATTTTTTCAAAAATTGATCATTGGATCACTGTGATTTTTGGCAAATATAAAATTCATAAGCAATTTATTTAATCAAACGATTAGTTTTATGTTCTATATTGGTCATGTAGAGGTCACCCGCTTAAGGTGCACCTTATAATAGAAAGCCTGTTCATTCCATATACTCATAGTGTTAAAAAATAATTATAACAAATGGATGTATGAATAGATGGGATGAAGAATTCTTCCACATGGATATGGAGTTCGATGAAATTGAGCCAAATTATTATACGAAGGACATCGCATTGATGTGATGTCAAGTTTGATACCCATATTTTGATAAAGTTGAATAAAAAATAGTTACAATAACTCACTATGTTATATTTTTATAGTAATTTTATCAATATTCTTACTATTTTTCATCAATGCATCAGTTATTGCATTTTAAATTAGTTTATAAAACTCTCCGTAGTTGTTATTAATGAAATTTATGTCAAGATCAAACGTTATGAATTTTCTAACAACCCAGCAGCGACCATCATGAGTAGTGGTTTGCATTCACTAACTAAACCATCGACCCACTTAGGGTACTATCCCGACACAAATTTTGTGTATCGTTCAAATTGGTTGTGTCAAAAATCTAACTCGGATGACTTATCCCAATCTTAGTTAGTGTTACTTCTCTAGCAAGTTTGTATAGGCTAGTTAACATGTAACTAATTAGGATCGATTTGTATGATACGGAATGATTACCTCCTGCTGTCATTAGTGCCACACTTGGCATATGAGGAGTGTATATCATCTTTCTCACATAAAAGAAAAATCCATATAATATGAACAGAATTTATACATTATCGTAGTAAAGAAACGGTATACTGCTAACAATCAAAATAGTATTTTTTTTTTCCATTATTATAACCACAAAAGAGTATTTAAGTAAGAACACAAGCCACTCAAATTTAAGCATGCTTTTGCATGGAAGAGTACATGCAATTTGGATTAATTTGGATTAATTTTGTGATATTTGTATTATCAATCAATTTGGATAATGTATAAATTTAAATCCCAACTTCCTATATTTCCTATTAAAAGTGCTTTCTTTTATCTTTTTAGAAAAAAAAAAATCTACTAACTTGATGGTACTATCTCAACAGCCATATAGAAGGGAAAAAAAGAAGAAAGAGAACCAAATGGAAGAATAGTTTTTTTAATAGAATAATGTCAAATGTTCCTATTATTTTATTTTTCAATTATTCTAACTCCTAACTCACGTGAAATGAGAATTAACAGGACTAATTGACTAGTTAAATCATTGGTTAATGGATCTATTTCATTCATCTTAGTTTATATCAATAAAAATAATACATTTGTTTTTTTGCAGTCATAAAAATGATTGATCCACATAAAATAAATGATAAAAAAATATATATGAAATAATTAAGTAGGTGAAATAACATTTTTCATTGAAAAATAGTTGTGAAAGCCAAAGACAAGTTACCTACAAACAACCTTAGTAATACAAGAAGAGTGATGCTAGGTGGACTAAATTATAGACCAAAAATTTCAAATCAAATGATGTGGCATCATAATACAATCTTTATTTTTGTGTATTTCAAAAATGTATGAAAGTAAATGCATGAGATATCTTGTGGACTGGCAACTGCACCCCTACCTCCTTTATCACTTAAAGGTCATATAGGGGCCTTAGCTGGTGATTTGGGCTATTTCCCTATCGAAGATGAAGCTTCCCCGTCATTTAATTTAAAAAATTTGTTCACGTACCATTTTTCATACAAGAAAGGGATGGAGGGAAAAAGTAAAAATAAGAGTTAGGTTTATTGAGGAAATAAATCAAGACAAGGCAGTTAAGGAAGAGATAAAGAGATATGGAAATCAATAAAAGCAAAGTCAATGATGAGAGCACATTCAAGGAAGAAGATTGAGATAATATCAAGAATGAAGAAATATCAAAGAATTTGATTTGATTTTGTTTCCTTCTTTATGTGTTTTCATTCTTGTGTATTTCCATATTGTTTACTCTTATTCTCTATATAAATCCTCTAATGGTTTGGTTGTAATCAAATAATTACCAATGAGATTCAATTTTTCTTCACGGTATCCGATCCACCGATTCACCTGTGATTAGCCAGTCGTCTTTTTATGCTTCATTCCTCCGACGGGTGGCAAGGGCCACCACTTAGTTTTTTTTTTTATCTAATCATATTTTCCCATTTAAAATTATCAATTTTGCTATCTTTTTCCATCCTAAATCTTGTTACAACCACTTACCAGACCTTAATTTTTTCCATCATTATTATTCATGCAAAAGCATTTGTGACAACACAAGCCATCATCAATATGACCACCATATGACCGGTGCTACTTCATTAAAAAGAAGCTACTTTTGTATTGGGATTTTCAATCCAATGTTGCAAAACTCAATGAAGATTTGGCCTGGATTGGTGACATGATTGTGGAGTTTTCTTTCCCATACTTTTAAAAGTCTAAAGGTTACAAGCCTATACAAGCTTGGCTTAGGCTTTAGCTCTTGGTACTAGGACTTTGGACCATATATAGAGCTTTTGTTGGCTTTACAAAGCCTCGTTATTGTTTCATAATTGATCCATTGAGGTCATTTTTGCCCGGTGAATATTATCGCACAATTGCATTAATGGTGGCTTATTTTTTATCTATTGGCATCAAACTTCCAAGATTTTTGTTCAAAATCTTCGCAAGTTTGAGGGGGAGTATTAGGGAAATAAATTAAGACAAGACAATTAAGAAGGAGATCAAGAGATATGAAAATCAATAAAAACAAAATCAATGATGAGAGCACATTCAAGGAAAAAGATTGAGAGAATATTAAGAATGAAGAAATATCAAAGAATTTGATTTGGTTTTGTTTCATTCTTTATGTGTTTCCATTCTTGTGTATTTCCATATTATTTACTTTTATTTTCTATATAAACCCTCTAATGGTTTGGTTGTAATCAAGTAAGACGACTCCATTCATGTCCTCAAACTCTTACTAAATTGAATACAAATTTGAGTAAAAAACACCATTTGACATAGAGCTCTCCAATCATTTACTCAATTTTTTACTCAAACACACCCAAACACACCCAAATCAGCTATTATTTGCATAACCAAACACAGTCCTTTCTTCCTCTTCCCTTATTTGCACAACCAAACATAGCCTCTCTTAAATAGAGAGAGATTTGCAAATCGCAGCAACTTGGATAGAGAGAGAGAGCGCTTCGTCGGGGAGAGAGAGCTCTTTGCATAAATGGTCATATTTTGATTTACTTGGGGAGAGAGAAGGATGAGTAGCCATGGAATGAGTTTCTCCCACGGTCATATTTTGATTTACTCAAATATTTGAGTTTGAACTCAATTTGGGTTTGAGTTTGAGCAAAACTCAAATTTGATATAAGTTTGAGTAAGGGTAGGAGAAAAGTTTTTAGCATTTTTTACATAAATTTGAATTCAAGAAAAAGTTTGAATTAGGATTGGAGATGCTCTAATTACCAATGAGATTTATTGAGGAAATAAATAAAGACAAGGCAATTAAAGAACAGATCAAGAGAAATGGAAACTAATCAAAACAAAATCAATGATGAGAGCACTTTCGAGCAAGAAGATTGAGAAAATATTAACAATGAAAAAATATCAAAGAATTTAATTTAGTTTTAATTAATTTATTTATCTCTTGATTTATTTCCTTAATCTCTTGATCTCTTCCAATGAGATTCATTTTTTCTTCAGGGATGTGGTCATTTTCCTTTTTCAGGTATGTGATATGTGAAAATTGGTCCAATTGGATCCTTGGAGCATGGAGAGTTTCCTCCAATTAAAAGATTCAAAACCGGTGGGAATGGTATATGGTAAAGTGGCGCCACCTGTTTTCAATATTCTCTCATGTTGCAGAAGGATGCTCACGAGATCTTCGGATCCGGGGAGCTCAATGTCGTGGTTTTGCACATCACGTGCTGTAACCACATTCTCTCTCCAAGACTTAATCGCTCATCTCGGACCTACAAATACTCTCTCTCTCTCTCTCTCAATATATATATATTGCCCAGTCTCTGCTCTCCGAAAGTTTGGTGCTTCAATAACTGTTTGAATTGAAGAGAAAAAGCTTCGTGAATTTTTGCCGTGTTTTTTTTAAAGTTTTTGGAAAGAGTACGTGATGCGGCAATCAAGCAATTCTCAAATGAAGGTGGTTACCGGCGAGGCTGGATATATACTCGAAGATGTTCCTCACTTGACTGATTACATTCCCGATATGCCCGTATGTTCTTCATCATTTTATCTCTCTGCACACACATATTCATGTATATGTATATGAATGTATATACTCTGTTATTTGATTGATTGATTCTTTCCGCAGATGAAATGCTTTTTGTGGGTTCTCTTTCCCTCCCTCCCATTCCCCCCCCCACCCTCTCTCTCTATATATATTTGTATATCTGTATATTATTTTATGGAAGTACTCTATCTGAAAATGAACTTGGTTTTGTGTAATTTAGTGTATTTAATAGCATTCCTATATATATATCGTGTTTGATGGATTGTTTCTGTTTGAAATGAATTTGATTTTGAGTACTTTAGGGCCCGTTTGGACATCCCACGAAAATTGAATAGTGCCATTATTATTATTTTGGGTGGAGGTATACAAATGAAAAACGAGAAGCAGAAAGAAAAAGAAAAGAAAATCTATAGCTGTATAGAATCCAAAAAGAGCTGTAATGAAGCCATAGAGTTAAAGACAACTCTCCTTCCATTAGTTTTTGCATGGTATTTGAATTTACAAACCCATAATCTAAAATGGGGTCATTTAGGAAAATTGAGGCTACCCCCACATATGATGGTATAAGATCAATTTTAGGATTTCTTGAAATGCCACAATTCCAATGTCTTTTGACTATAATTTGTGATGGTAGCTGTCATTTTCTGTAATGGTACTGTTCGTGATGATAAATTGTATATAAAAAGCAACAAGACAGTTCAATTTCCAAGAGATGCCCAAATACGCTCCTAGTCTATACAATAGTTTTTCCTGGTATCAGTGTGCGTGTTTGTTTGTGTGTGTGTGTTCGTGTATTTGAGGGTGAGCTAAGGGTTCCTTTAGATATGTTGTTTTTTTTCCCTAATAAATGATTTTCGAATTTGTATTCTTTCTTTCATTGATTAGATGCATAGTTTTGTTTAGATATTTATGATTTGAGCTGTATGTATATAATTATTCTCAACATTTTACGTGAATAGTGAAAAGTCCAAGATGGAGCAAAATTTTATATTGAAATGTGAATTTTAGGTATTATACTACTTGGGTATTTTCCTATAGTGAAAAAAAAAAAAAAAAAAAACATTTGCAACGCTTGTTCGTTGTATATTGAAACATTGCAAGAAGAGCTATGGGTTTGTGACCCCGGCCACTTGGTGCTTTAGACAATGGGTTAGTTATCAATCGAGGTGAAACTTTGGTTTAGCGTTCTAAAGTTTGACCGTGCTTTGATGTTAGATAGTATGTGATCGCAATTTGCAGTTTCATATATATATCTGCACATGAACATTAATACTTTTATAAATTTAATTTCACAAAGATCATTAATATCTCAAAAATGGTCATCAGATCAATAGTCTGCTGTTTGGTTAATTGAAAGTATGTTGGTCATGAACAATAAATCAGTTATCTTGGTTATAGGCATACATGACATGTTTACGTACAAATTGCATTTAAATTTCTTATGAGCGTCGCAGTTGTTATATATACTTATTTATTTTGGATTCTTGGTTTTATGGCAGACCTTTCCCAATCCATTGCAATTCAATCCTGCATATTCAGTTGTCAAGTAAGCAAATTTTTTTTCTTTCTCTTCAACTTTAAGCTGCTAGCATTATAATTTTCTTTACGAATATGATTCTGAATGGTCTTGATAAATCATGATTATTCATAATTTGACTTGCTGATCTCAGGCAGTATTTTGTTGACTTGGATGATACTGTTGCCCAAAAGGTGAGATCTGCATTTAACTTGTTTTGATGCCTGAGTATTAATTGTTAAAAAGTTCTTGTATATTTTTATTATTAGGTTACTTTATTTTTTGCACCCTATTTATTAGAAAAGTAATATTCTTCGACGTATACGGTACATCTAAGATCTAAACTAGGTATTGCTTTCCCATTCAAGAATGCACATTCCTCAAAGTGACTACCCTGCACATTGATGCTACTTGCCACTTTATTTCAAAACGCTGGCTTGCAAATAATGGTGTCAATGACTATACCTCTTTAATAAGTTGATGTTGGTATTTCCAATGCCAGGCTTGTTTTCACTGATTCTTAGGCATGAAAAAATTGGAACAAAGTCAATATATTCGTTTTGCATGTGCAAGAGAGATACACTTGTACCTTTTCAATGAGATTTAACTGTCTAGCATCATTTTTTCTCTCTTTTATAGGTTGTTGCTCACAATGATAGTCCGAGAGGGACACATTTTCGACGTGCAGGGCCACGCCAAAAAGTATGTTTTTTGCTTTGTTTGAATGCTCTGGAATGACAGGGCATTTTGTTCATTTTACTAACTCATAATCTTTAATGCTGCTCAGGTGTATTTTCAGCCAGAAGAGGTGCATGCATGTATTGTGACATGCGGCGGTCTGTGTCCTGGGCTCAACACGGTGATTAGAGAAATTGTGTGTGGCCTCTATCACATGTATGGTGTCAACAAAATCCTTGGGATTGATGTGAGTGAGTGCAACCTTCAAGTTCAATAAGCTATCTGTAATTTCAAAATATGATGTCTGAACCTTGTTTGGTCAAGACCTGAGTAGTCGTCCTTTGCTCATGTGCCTCTTATTTATAATTTATTAATGCTGGTACATTTCATAACATTAACATAATATATATATATACACATAACTAGTAATTTTCTTATGAGGATGTCCTTCGATAAGCTTATGTGGGGACATGACTTTTTAGCCAATGTAGGATGGGTATTTTGAAAAACCGGCTGTTGGATTGAATACTCTTCTTATGCACGTCATGCATGCCAAAAATCACAGTGATCCAACGGCCGGTTTTTAAAATATAGGCTGTGAAAACTGTGTCAATATCTAACAGTGAAAACTGTTACAATTATTCATTCTGTACTTTAGAAACCGGCCATAATTTTTGGCATACATGACATGCATATGAAGAATATCTAATCCAACAGTTGGTTTTCCAAAATACCCATCCCACATTGGCTAAAAAGCCACGTCCGTCCTCATAAGGAAACAATTCTATATATAATTTATATGTTTTATTTCTAATGAGAAGAGTATCTGGTGAATCCAGTGGAATTAGAGTATTATGAGTCTTTATTAAAAAACTAACAGTGGATAGTTTGTATGCTTTCTAGAATATTAAGATAACACTTTCATCATTCAAAAACATCTTCTATCTAGTGTTACGTTGGTGCGTGGCATAGTTGTTAAGTTTATAAGTAAGTCCTATGGCTTCCAATAGGTCAACCTCCAAAAATATTGCACTAGGATGCTAGAAACAGCCATATTACAAATTTGGTTACTTCATTAGGTCAAACAATAAAAATTGTAAACTCTTAATTGCTATATACAAGTAGAAAACAAGAAGCAAAGTGTTGGCACTCTTGTTTCATCGTCACGCTTGTCCAGGTTTATCACTGATACATTTTGCCAAACATTAGTTTGGAAGTCGGAACATCATCAGCCTATAGCAGGGGGAGTCATATGTATCATAACAATGTCCAAGTGTTGGACATGGATACAATCCTTATTTTCTGAATGTTTCATAACTTCAGTTGTATTTTATGATTTGGTGGTCTCACCAGAAAATGATCTTTAAGGTATCTTCAGGGAGGATACAAGGGTTTCTATTCTCGAAATACCATTCCTTTAACACCCAAGGTTGTAAATGACATCCATAAACGCGGGGGTACCATCCTTGGGACATCACGGGGTGGCCATGATACCTCGAAGATAGTTGACAGCATTCAGGATCGTGGAATTAATCAGGTGTGTAATGGTTGCCTTCTATTTATTTTAAATGATGATTCATATGATGTATAGATGATGAGTTCATTATATATTTTTTGTTACTGCCTAGTGCCCACTGATGATCACTTTTAATGTCCAGGTTTATATACTTGGAGGTGATGGAACTCAAAAAGGAGCAGCTGCGGTTTATGAGGTAATTTTATTTGATAAAATAAAAGAATCATCTGTCAGTAACCTTTTGGGATGCTGCATACTGACAAGCTAGTTTCACCAAGTTCCACTAAAGGATGAAATTAGGATGGCTTAGCTTGTTGGAAGATGTTGCTGGTTACGATGGACATTCTTAGCTGTAAATGATATAATTGACTGCTGGGGCGTAGAGTTAAACACATTTGGCCATCTTTTTAAAGAACCCTACAAAATCTAAGCTGATGTTTCGGTTAACAGTTTTCACTTTTCTTTTGGTCAACATCATCTCTGCCTGATCTTAATCATCACAGATGATGATAATACTTTGTTTTCTTCAACATCTGGTCAGTTTATAATATATATATATATATACGGTTCCGATCCTGTAAGGACGTCATTTTGCTCTTATAGTAAGGACGTCTTCACTGGGAGGTATTTTTGAAAAATCGACCGTTGGATTAGATAATGTTTATATGTATGTCATGTCTGCCAAAAATCACAGCGATCCAACGGTTGGTTTTTAAAATACAGTCATTTAAACAACTTTGACAGCATCCAACGATAAATACTGTCAAAGCGTTTTACGGACTGTATTTTGAAAACCGATTATCGGATCACTGTGATTTTTGGCAGACATGACATTCATAAGAAGATTATCTAATCCAACGGTCGATTTTTCAGAATATTATTCCTATGGCTTCCAGAATGGACGTCCTGACAGGATCGGAACCGTGTATATATATATATATATATAGCATTTGCTTATATATCTTATGTAAGCATGAAGCTAGTAAATAATTGTGGGATGCATGTTTCAAAAAACTGGCCCTTGGATTAGATACTATACTTATGTATGTCATGCATGCCAAAAATCACGGTGATCCAAAGGTCGGTTTCTCATAAATGTCACTGAGAAAAACTGTGATAGTTTTTAGAGGCCACAATTTTTCCATTCTATATTTTGAGATGTTTACATTGGATCACTATGATTTTTGGAATACACGACATCCAACAGTCAGTTTTTCAAAATATGTATCCTATAATTATCTATGAGCTTCATGCTTACATATAATATATAAGCATATGCTGACTAGATTGAGACTGCTCTTTTATGTTCTTGATATCTATTTATGTTTTCATTTCTCTCTCTCTCTCTCTCTCTCAATGTGTTTGATTGGTTTAATCCAAATATTAAACAATATAACTGGTTGTTGTTCTCATGTGTTACCTGTTCTTATAACAATACCATTTTCATCATGCAGGAAATTAGACGGCGTGGCCTCAAAGTTTCAGTTGCCGGAATCCCCAAAACCATCGATAATGACATTCCGGTACTTCTCATCCACAATATCAATTACATCCTGCATGAATTTAATTTAGTTTAATTTTATTTTTATTTTTATTATTATTTTTTTTTTTTGGAGTATTAATCCTTAAAAAAGCTTCATGTTGGATTGCCTTCTCTTTATTTAGGTCATTGACAAGTCCTTTGGTTTTGATACTGCGGTTGAGGAGGCTCAACGTGCCATTAATGCAGCGCACGTTGAATCTGAAAGTTTTGAGAATGGCATTGGTGTTGTGAAGCTAATGGGACGCTACAGTGGTAAGCATTGCATTTATATTTGAAATTCTCATATGCTTCAAAGTTCATAATTGTATAGTTGAAGTTTAAGGAATTGAATTATGGGGTTTGCTGCGCAAGCTTCTGTCAAGTAGTCGTGATGTCTACAATCTCCTTCAGAGCACTGCCTTAGTTTCATTTTTGTTCCTCTCTCTCTTGCAGAGTGAGATCAGTATGGAAAAGAAAGCTAACTATAACTTCAGATGCCATTATTATGCAGTTTAGACTGAATAGTTGCAGATGACAATAGATACCAAAAGCCAAAAATAAAAATCAAAACCTTATCTTGAATGCTTGGCCTCATTAGAGATCTCAGACTTATGAAGACCCTAACAACCACGAATTTAGAAAAACAAAAGTGCAATCAAGAAGAGGAAAAGATTGTCGATATTATCTGGATGGTACCTTTGAATTTTAGAACTTTCCCCCACCAAGTTGGATATTGTAAGATTTTTGGACATGGTTACACAATGGTCCACCAAAATTCCTTAACTTTCTATCTTATTCCAGGTTGCCAAATTTTCCTCCTCTCCATCCTCCAATCGTAACATGGACTGATGCTGTTTTATTTAGTTAATTCGTAAAACTGTACTGGTCCATGATTCAATTAAGATTTTAGTGCAATGAAACATGATATATTCATAACTTGAAGCAACTAAAAGAAGCTTCAGGTAGTTTTGAAGGAAAGATTTCTAGCTTGTAGAGACTTGTGCATTGTTGCCTTTCTTTATAGATTCTGTTATTCCAACATCTATGTGGTTAGTTCAATCATTATTCTTTTATTTGACTTATCCTGCCTTTTCTATAATCTGAATGAAGATTTATGGTGCAGGGTTCATTGCAATGTATGCTACTCTTGCCAGTCGGGATGTGGACTGTTGTTTAATTCCAGAGTCTCCTTTCTATCTTGA
>JAESVK010069186.1:0-12483 GCA_017140935.1 Hamamelis virginiana
TAATAGTATTCATCAGCGTCCATCTTCAGGCCTTCTTCGGTGGGGCTGGTATGTAAGTTGGGGTTGAAACAGCTGAGGGTGGCACCGGAGCTCTCACATTAATATTTGAAGCATCCACAGCCGATGGCTGCAGAGTTGAGGTTGAAACAGCTGAGGGTGGCACTGGAGCTCTCACTTTAATATTTGAAGCATGCACAACCGATGGCTGCAGCCCTTCATTTGGAAGCCTTCCCATTGCAACATAAGCCAAGCTCAGAATCCACATCGTTTTGAGGAAATGGGCAAATGCTTTCCAACACCTCATTGCTGCAGCCTGTGTTACGAGAGAGAGAGAGTATATATATATATGAAATTATATCAAACCTTTTTATTTGGACTCAAATAAAACAAAGGGATCAAAATAAACGCAACAATAAGCCCAGTCAAATGGAGGTGTAATTTTTAGTAAAAACAATTGTTATTTTGTTAGTGCAAAAATATATTTAATTGACTATTTTCAATGACGCAGCAGAGTATGATTCGTAACCTGTGCTTCCGGTATCTTCCAACTCACTCGTGAACTCGGCCACCGCTCTGATGGCGAAACCGTTCAGTGGCTCCTTAACCAGGTCTGATCCCCATTTTTATAAAATATCTATTTGTTTTTTGGAACGATCAAGAGTCTAACAAGAAAAAAAATACTTAAATTCTTAATTTTGATGTTCTAAATGATGTGATCAATAATCTTTTATTTTATTTTATTATTATTATTTTTTAGTGATTTGAAGTAATTAGGTCGTCGATTACAAATCTCATTCAAAGTGCCAATTCTTATACATTCAAATTGGAAATCATTATCTTGGAAGAAAAACACTTATGAAATCTTTATTTATTTCTTGGAACATGCAATTAAGAGTTTAAAAATAAAAATAAATCATGTACTATTGATTTATTTAAGACAGCCACAGACTCCTAGTCATATTTATTAAAGTTTCATTCATTAATGTGGTCAATATATATAGAATCATCTAGATGATGATTCAATTAAATCTAAACATTCATTAATGTTATATCATAATCCTACTTAAAATCCCAGTGTATAAAAGTAATAGCAGGTGGATGCATAAGTAAATTGGAAATGAATTAAACTGCATTAAACTATAAGTAATCTAAACTATGAAATTGAAGAGCAATCTATTTTAGAAATTTGTAAAGAACTTGAATGAAGAGAATTACCATAGATTAAAATAGCAATTGCAACTATGAACTTCAGTAGTGTTGATGCGATTGAAATTGAGTATGCTGGTATTTATAGAAAATATTCCCATCATTCTACCTTCTTGATGTTTCTCTTGCTTGTAGAACACTTCACTGAGTTGCTCTTGTCCTTTGCTAAAAATCTCTTAAAACTTGAAAAGTAGTTACCATAAATGGAATCTCTGTTTGCCCACTTGACAGAAAATACATTATTTTTAATTTTATTTCTTTTTTCTTTTGAATTCCTTACTCTCTCTCCCCAAATCAAGGACGAAACTAGCATTGAATGAGGGTGGCAATTGCCTTCCCTGAAATTTTTTAAAAATTTATACCTTATAATTTTTGAAAATTTTTAATATGTCTCCCGTGAAATTTTTAATTTTTTTTTTAATTTGCTTCCACTGAATTTTTTTTTATCCTTTTATTTTAAGTTCCTATACCTTTTTATGAAGATTGTAAAAAATAAATTGCACGATAAAATTATAGATAAATTGATGAAAAATAATTCGATTGTATTTATTGAATGAGAGGTATTTGATAGTGTTAATAATAAAGTCATTATACTATACTTTTAAAATATGGTTCGTCGAGGACAATTCTAAATGTATTGAATTGAAATATAATTAATCAAATATAAACTGATCATTAATTTTGCAATTATTTTTACCTCAATTTCGATTTTTTTTTTTTTTTTTTGAATTCGAATAAGATACAAATAACCCACTAAGTTCACCTCCCTTAAAATGAATTTTTAATTTGATATTTCGAATTTTTTTTTAAAAATTTGGATTATTACAATCTCACCTCTTAAAAAATTTCGTACTCGAAAAAATAGGATGTTGACTTTGGATCACTATAATTTTTTTTTTTTTGTATGTATGACATATAAAACAAGAGTCTAAACTAGTAGCCAGTTTTTTAAAATTCATAACCATAAGTTTAATTTAGGACAGTAGTTTGTGAAATATTAAAGAAGTTTTATCAGGATCTCAAATTTCAAATGTTCATGAGCTATCGTTAGACTGCGGCAATTGTAAGGAGCATGAATGCGCAACGTGCATGAATTGTCTTCGCCCCTAAACTTTTTCGTCAGATCTGAGCAATGTTACATTCGAGTTAGGAACATTCTAGGCTAATCTGGATTTTATCCATATTGTTGGGTGGGATATCCTTTTTGGAATTCTGGAATAGAATAAATAAAATATTTAAATAATGACCAACAGCTACCAATTTTTTTTTTTTGGATAATTAAGAATTTATTAATCCAAAGAGGGCAAAGCCCAAATAACAAGGAAAGAACCGAGGCCACAAAAACCTACGGAAAAACGAACAGAACCTCCCCTAAAAAAGGAACAAAAGCCAAGAAAACCTGCCTAAAAAACAAACAGAAATAAGCAGAAAACAAAAGAACCTAACCAGAACAAACAACAATAAGCAGCCCACAGCCCGGGCACCAGCAAACCAACAGAACACAAGCAAAACCGCCCACAGTCCGGACACAAGCAACCAAAAACAACACCAAACACCCCACAGCCCGGACACAAGCAAACAAAAACAAGAAACAGGACACACCCAAATCACCTAATGCCGCAAAATAATACAAAGAAAAGCCCACCTATCACACATAGGGTGTGGTGGGTTTGGATGTGTAATGACTGTATTGTGCCTCTCAATTATGTTAGGAGTGAGTCGGTACAAATGGTTATTTGGGTATAACATGTATGTGCAGTTACTCGAGTTTTTTTCAAATGTGACCGTATAAAAAAAAATATATACCATACCGACCTCCATTTAAAAATATATACCATAGTAACCCTCTGATCCGGTCAAAAGACATAAACCGCTGTTAGAAACAGCGGTTTCTATATGCAGCCCCCTCCCCCCTCTCTCCACTGACACATTTGTCCCCTTCTTTTTTTTTTCTCCTCTCCTCCCCCTCTCTCTCTTCCCTGCCCACTGACACATTTGTAACTTTTTTTCTTTTTCTTCTCCTCCCCCTCTCCCGTCAACCTCCTCTCTCTCTCTTCATCCATAAATCTTGGAAGCTCCTCCTCTACTTAACTGGACTGTGTGGATTATTCGAGCTTCAGATATATATGATTTTGTGTATATATGCCTCTTTATATATATGATTTTGTGGCTTATATATATATATATATATATATTATTTGTTTTTTTCAAAGCAAGCCTCTCTCACTCTACGCAGACGCATCACCACACTCCCCTTCTGTAATTGGTGCAAAAAGGGAGTCCATGAGTGCTGGGCTTTGTTGCTCGTGAGAAGAGGGTGAGGTGAGAGAGATAGATGAAGGGAAAGAGAAAAGCTTCCAAAAAAATTTGCAGAAAACCCAAAATGAGCTTCGTGAGAGAAGGAGAGAAGAAAGGGGGAAGGGGAGAAGAAGGAAAGTCAAAAAAGTAAGCTGGGCTTGTCAGCCAGCATGAGCTTCGTGAGAGAAGGGGAGAAGAAAGGGGGAAGGGGAGAAGAAAGTCAAAAAAGTAAGTTGGGCTTGTCGGCCAGCATTCATTGAGCCTCATTTTTCTAAATGTATTTGCTTTAATCCCAATAACACAATAACCGCGGTTTGAAACAGCGATTTATTGAGTTTGACCGAGTTAGAAGGTCACTCTTGTATATATTTTGTTTTAGAAGGTGAATATGGTATATATTTTTTTTTATACGGTCATTTTGGAAAAAAACTCCAGTTAGTCAGTTAGTGATGGGATTTGCATGAATGGTATATTGTGCCGCGTGGCTCATGAAGGAAGGTGTCATTTGCTGCCATTTGCTGATGTGACGTTTCAACAATCGAACCAGAGTAGAATCTATTTTTTTCCATCCTGCAAATATCATAAAAGCTAGGGGCGAGCGCCTAACGAGTCGGCTTTGCTGGCGTGGGGTGGATATGTGACACCTAAAATCAAAATTAATTAAATGGCTAATATTATTTTATCTTGTTTTGTGATGCTAAATGACAAACCTCATTGAACAATAATCCTACTCTAAATGACAATATTAATTTTGTCTTCTATCAAGATCAAAATTTTAACAATTTTTAATGAACACAAAAAAAAAAAAAATTAGAATAGTAACATAATTATGATATGTTTGGCTAATAATTGTTGAACATTCTGTAATGAAATATCGGTTTCTTTACTTCTTGTTATACAAGACTCTTAAAACTTCAAATACTATATTAATTTATCAACCCCATCAATGTAATAATTTCAAACAATATTTAATTACTTTAATACTTGTTGAATTAGTGTGATAATTCCAAATAATACTCTAATTAATGTAATTAGGAGACTAATTATTGAAATTATTTTCAATAATTTATGTACTTAAATATTACATAAATCGTTAACAGACATTAACGTGGTTTTTTAGTCCCAATAAAAAGTAATGGTTATTTGCAATTAGGAACTCGTTGAGCTATCTCTTTGATTTGTTTGCTTAGGAAATCTGCTGTTGACTGGCTGGTCTTATCTGTGTTCAGTGCTCACGGGCTTTTTGCACATTCTTAATTTACTGTACATATTTTAATATTATTTATTTAAGGCCCGATTTATTTTGTGAAAATTTTTATAATTTTTATTTTCTATGAAATTTTTTTAAAAATAATTTTCATTTTCAGTTTTCAAAATTTAGACATAAAATATGATAATTAATTTTTGAAAATTTGTTTTTAAACAGAATTTTTTTTAATGAATCCTAAGCACCCGCAACAGTGAGGTTAAGTAGCACTAATGTTCATGTTCATGGTATACTTTAAGTCTTACATCCTAATTCATATTCCATAGTCACTACCACTGCACTGAAAATTCTATGGAAATATGTGGCATTACTTCTTTTCCTTTTGTTAACAACTTTCAGGTAAAATTATGAAATATGTTGAAGCAAATTGAAGGTTGTACAGATAAAAGTAATACCATTAAAGAGGAACGTTGTTATATATACTACATCCATAATTATCTCACTAGCGTTAATTAAACAAACTTTTAAAATCCAACTACCCTCTATTTATTCTACAAGAAGGCAATCCTTAAACATTTTATAATTTATCGTAACTTTCATGCTAAAAGGTGAGGAATCAATTCCCAAAAGTTTTAAATTTACTATTTTATTTATATCATGATAACAGTTAGATAAGATAGAAAAATTATATAATTTTTTTTAATAGATATGCATGATTTATGTAATTTTAAAAACATGTTCTATAATGAGGCGTACCACAAGGTAGGTTTTGATCGAAAAATCAATAGTTGGATTAGACCAAGTCCTCATATAAGGAACTCCTCATAGGAATGAAACTATATATATATATATATATATATATATATATAAAAGCATAGTTTCATTATATGAAAGCCATTTTAAATTGCATTATGCCTATAATTTTGATTATCAAATTAAAATTAATTAAATAATTAAGGAAATTATTTATTGGTAACTAATAAGGAAATATTATTGGTCGTTTGGGAAAAAACAAACAAACAAATAATGATAAACTAATTTAATTGATATGATGGTGACCATTTTATTTTAAAATTCAAAAAAATAAAAAATGATAGGTCATATCTCGTACACTATTTGAAATAAGTTTAGTCAGAGCGATATGCTTAATTGAGATAAGCTCCGATCACTTACACCGGTATGGTGTTCTTCTTACAAAGTTTCAACGAACAAATTAGTTTTGAGTATTGTTTTAAAACTTGGACTGTTCATCGAACCGGAAAAGTTACCGGGTTAAATATCAACCGGTTCAACCGGTTGAACCGTGACGATATAAATATATTATTTATTTATTAAAATAAAAGCTGTAAATGATTCAAAATATAATTTTTTTTAAATGTTTGTACAATCAATTCATATATTTGAATTTATGTGCAGTCATCAAAATTGAAAATTGATAATTATTATCGATCAATCTTTATTATATATATTTTTTAAAATGCAAGATAAGAATATTGTATTATTAAATTAGGTACTTTGATTTCTTTTTGTTATTTGAAATTTTTTAAGACTAATTTGTCTTTTTAGCCTTCTTAGCTTTAAAAGATTTTAAAAATATTGGGACTATTTTAGTCATTTTAGCATTTTAATTTTAAAAAAACAAAAAATGAATTGACCAGTTGAACCGGTGGTTGAACGGATAGAAAGATCTAGTCAAAGGAGCATTTAAGACCATTTAAGATCAATTAATAGTTTTTAATGTCTGACAATAGATATTTCTTAAATATTTGAAAGAATATCGAATTTATTGCACAGCTGGTACACAACCATCTTTATGAGACAGTTAATAAAGATCGGATTCTCCCACTGCTCGATCACTTTCATCAGATCGGGCTACATTTAGAAGAATAATAGATTGAATAGTGATATTTGAGGAGGCTAACAGATAGGATAGTTTCTTATCACGTGTTGATCTACTGCCGGCTTTGCATGAATGGGATTTGCCTATCAACACAGATAGTGATGGGATTTGCATGAATGGTATATATTGTGCCGCGTGGCTCTTGAAGGAAGGTACAGGATGGTGTCATTTTCTGCCATTTGCTGATGTGACGTTCAGTAGTGGAACCAGAGTAACCAATCTTTTTCCATCACATATCATATAACAACGTTCAAAAGTGGAACCAGGTGTTTTTTGAGTATATTTTCAAATACTGACGTCCAATTTGACGCTGCTTATATTTATTAAAAATAATATTAATTCAACTATTAATTTTTTAAAAAAGTATTATTTTAAAAAATTATAATTTTTTATTTTTTAAAATATCACTAATTTTTTATTAAAAATAGTTAAAGTAACTTCTAAGTTTTTAAAATATCTTTTACGGGTTTCAAATTGTTTCCATCGTAGATGGTGGAGCATTAGGGTGGCTCAATTTCTTCCCATCTTGACTAATCTCTTGTGTGAGGCACTTGTCAAGTCAATGAAATTTTGACATCTGTTACCCTGTTTTCCTAAAGTCTCAACAAGATTATTGAATATAAACCCTGTTTTCTAAAAGGGCATGATGGATGGACAAAGTACGTCCAATCTGAGTCAAATGTGCTAAAGTTTATATAACTTCAATCAATCAATCCACCACATACGTGTCGATTTCTCTTTGGAGTTTTGATCTACGTGTCGATTTGTAGTATTTTTGAAATTTTTGAAATATATTAAAAGTAGAGTAAAATAATTAAAATTTTGAATTTTTTTTCCCCATCAATACGACAAAGAAGTCTTAAATTTAGTGAAACTTTTTTTACTCTTTTTATTTTTATATTATTTGTTCTTTTCGATCATGTTATTCCACTTTTATTAACAAACTTAATAAGAATTTCTAGAAAAAAAATAAACAAAGAATTTGTGCTGGCACAAATAAAAATAGTACTAGAGTCATCAGTTTCTTTAATATAATGAGTTTCTGTGACGACTTCTTTATATGAGAATTTGGCATTTTGATCAATAAAAAATGTGTATTTTGAAAAACTGACCGTTGGATTTAATATTATTCCTATCTATGACAGACATGCAGTGATTGAATCATTGGTTTTTTAAATACAAATTATGAAAAATTAAATACCTATATAATATTTAACAGCCTGTATTTTAGAAACCGGCGGTCCTATTACTGTGATTTTTGGAATGCCTATCATACATACGAAGAATATTAAATTCAACGATCGGTTTTTCAAAATTATTTATAGAAATATTACCATGCAAACAAAAATAAATTGCTTATATCCTATGGCAAATTTGGAACTCTTGCAGTGATTTTATTTTTAATGGGAAGGAGTGGAGATCAAAAGAGGTAGCATCAAAGGCATTGCAAGATGCAAATCAGTTTGTTGCTAGTATGGAGAATTTGACCATGGCAAGGTTGATGGCTCAACCAGCAATTGATTCCCAGCACAATTATGTAACTTTAAAATCAATGTTGATGGCTCTTTGCAATCAAAATCGAAATTGGGTGGGATTGGAGAGGCAATGGCCAATTTATTTCATGGGTGGAGGCATGCATTGGTAGTGAGGGAAGGTATACAGTTTGGGTTTGAGAAGCTAAAATTGATAGTAATTCTAAGCATGTTGTGGATTGTATCCAAGGTTGATGACGGAAGAAATTGCAATAATTTGTGAAAATATTCGCTTGATTATGGAGTAGCGAGATACTTTTCAGTTACATAGAACTGTAAGGGAGTGTAATAAGGTAGCTGACGCCTTAGCAAAATTTGTAATTTTGCACTCATAATTTTTAGTTTGGTTTGATTTGAAATGTTGGAATTTTGAACTAATTTTAGCTCAAATTAATTGTGGGACCTACTTATATTTATAGGTGGGACCACATAAGAATGATATTTACTTATGGAATAGATGAATGCAATCTATTAGCTTGTCCAAAATTCTTCAATTGTGAATGAAATTGAAAGTTAAAATAGCTTCATGAAACATTTGGTGTTTGAGCTAATCCCACATTAGAAAAGTAGAAAGAATATAATGGTTTATAACCTGTCACCTTGGGCTTTGGGTTTGGGCCCCAAGGGATACCCAAGTTTTATGAGGGAGGAAGATATACCATAATAATCTATAAACCACACGAGCCGCCGCTACCCCGCCCTGGACTGGATTGGGTCATTAAATGTTAATGGACCATTATTCTTTCTGTTAATTAATAAATTAATTAAGCTGATTATTGTTAACTGTTTTAAATATGTTGGCTGCCTTGTCTGAACAGGTACCTTCTGCAACAGTCGCAACTCATCAAAGGGGACGCCTTCCACCAACAATCGCGACTTGCAGAAAACTGCCACCACCTGCGTCTATAAATACATGCATTCATACAAGTTTTAAATACCGAAATTTATTCTAGCATTCTGCATAATAAGAGAGTCATTGTTTGGGTTCGCTTGACTTGCCATTTGAAGTGTCTCTACTGCAAGTGACCGACCATTGTATCCTGGGAGATAGTCGCTGAAGAGGGTGAAATCTGCTGACCGACCTAACGAGGACACGTGGATAAAACGCACCCGATGTCTTTTGGAATCGGACACCGATCCTAAAGAGATCTACTGAACGAGCTAAAGATGGTAAAGTCTGTTTACTGATCTAACGTGTACATGTGGATAAAATACACGCCCGATAAGGTAATTCGAGTTCCACCCGAAGTCTTAAAGATAAAGTAGAAACGTATACCGATCCTAAAAGGTACGAGCCAAGTGGAAATAACTATGAGTGGATTCACCGATCTCTTGTAACTGCCTCATCATATCAAAAAGGAATATACTCCGACATATCCTGATCTTCTGCAGAAGATCATATGATTTCTTGTCCTCTAAAAATGACAGGCCGTTATGATAAAGGTTGAAATACCAAGCATGCCCTCAAACGGTAATAAACACTCGAGTGGATAATCACCCTATACAAGGGAAAGTGGCATCACGTAGACAGGTACGCACGACACAACCCTAAGAATTATACATTCCTCTTATTATTCACTGTTCACTGACTTGACCGTCGGAGTGTTGTAGGTAAAACACCCCACCGGTGTAAGAAACTCGCCTATCAATTGATCAGATCAATCCCTCAGGTTAATCTGATCATCCCCTTTTTACCTCTTTTACCTCATTTCATATCTTGAACCTCTTTTTGACATCATCAGTCGCTATTCAGCTCTGAGCACCGTAGGAGGGCGAATTCTGTCTTAAGGACATATTGTCAAACAATAACCTTGGTCAACGATTTTACTTACATTCTGCAAATCAAGCCTTCTAGTTTGGTTTTTTATTAATCCTATAAGTTTCAGTTTTATTTTTTCTATTCTAGAATTTAATTTATAATTGTTTATTACTGAAAATTTTAATACACAGAAAATTTCTTCATTTATTGAAATTACATGAAGAACCTTCCGATTGGCTTAATGTTCTTTTATTAGAGGATCAACAATGTACCAATCATTTTTTTATTTTTTTAAATACCAATCTTTCTTCTTAAATAAAATGCTATTCTACCTTTTAGAAAAAAAAATAATTAAAAAAACAACAATTCTATATCACCTGATATTTTAATCCGAAATTAAAAATTACATAACGTGTCGTGATTTGAGTAGTGTATGAAAATGTGGAAAACAATTTAAAAGGAGATACCTCACCACTCAAAGTATGACACATCAGGATAATTTTTAATTTCGAATTAAAGTGTATGGTCCTATAGTATTTTTCTTTAAAAAAAATAAAAAAACTGAAAGACAACCTGCGAGTGCACCCACAATGAAGTAGAGGTAGAGCCAAAAAGGTTGATATGTTTTAGAAGAACCGAGACACCACGTGTGTGTATATATATATATATATATATATCTATATAGACCGTGGAATTGGGTCTTAGTTATATCAATAATGACGGAGCAGGATCTTTCATAAAGCATACCCTAGTGCCGTCGTTTCACCAGATAAATTTTTGGATATTTATACGAGGACAAACTCGTGTAATGAGACTTATCAATAAAATTTTCTCTAATTAATTATAATTGTATAAAATATATTTTGATCATATGATCCTGACCGTTTAATCGTAATTAAATTTATATAATTACAATATATATTTTAATACATAAGAATGATTAAAAATATTAAAGAAATTGAAGAAAATTAATTTGGATGTATTATTAAAAAGTAAAAATTTTAAAATAACATAAAAAAGTAAAATGTAAACCAGAATCAATTTTTTAAATAAAAATAAAAAATAATTAAGAAGAAAGAGGGGAGAAGTAGGTGAGGCCCACACTAACTAAGAAAGAAAGAGAATTAATGATGGAAAGAGAAAAGAAACTTAAATGGGATCCATATCAATAAAAATCTTGAAAATCTAAACTCTAATTAATTAGTTGGACCAATGATATAATGTCATATCATTTTTAAATAGAGTCAAAATTAATAAGAATGAAGAAGGAGAGTGAATTAAAGAGAGCAAAGAATGAAGGAGGAAAAGAATTTTAGGGCCGTAGCATCAACGTATTGCTCTTTATATAATAGATAGATTTATATATATATGCCACCCACAATAAATCTCTCTCCCTCTAAAAATTGCACGTGTTCAAAGCTTATAATTAACTTTTGAAAAAAATATTATATAATTTTTTACTTGTCATTGTTTGTCCAATATTGATTATGATTGGAGATTAAAAGTTATTTTATTTATAAAGTAATAGTGAAAACGACACACTTAACGAAATATATAAGTTTTTCTTTGAAAATAAAAATCTACTCCTAAGTTGCACATAAAGTTATTAATTATTTAGGTAGAGGAATGATCACTTGAGGTATGTATAGCAAATGTAGTACACGATCTCAGTCGTATGTGGCATGTACGAGCATCGCTTGACGTGCATGCCTGAAGAGGATAAAAACCGATCTGATATTTAGTCAAACGATTCAAGATTTGATACACCCCGATCTATAATGGTTACCCGATGAAAATATTGTCTTAGTCACCCGATCTGAATAAAGCTACTTAAATATCTTGATTGGACTCCAAACCGCCAAATTTGTGACGGTTCGATATTAGCTGGATAGATATTTCAAGCCCTTAATTGCATTTAATTGATCTGACATGTTTTGGAGATTTGTCAACATAAAATATCCAGATTCAGAGGATAATCCTTCTTTAAAGATGCACTACAGGCGGCTATTCACAAGGAATTGGGCCTATATAAAGGACAGAACTCCATTGGAGAAAGGTATGTAACATAAATCCCAAAAACAAGAGTTATATTCTGATTGTATTCTTATCAAATCATACACTAATTTTATCATCGGAGCATTTTCAGGCAAAACACCAAACCGGTGCAAGTCATCTGAGATCTTCCTAAGGGAAATCCCAGATTCTATCTTTTATTTACTGATTTTTGTCATCATCAATGCCCATGCCATGGACGGCTGAGATTGTGTACTAAATTGCGGTACATACCACAATTGATAAATTTAGAATTAAGTATTGTAATCAAAAGTTTCTCCCTAATTTTTACCTAGTGTAAGTTGATCTTGCCTTGTGTGTGTCTATATATATGTATATAGACTTGCTAGTATCATGTGCACCTGATGCATCTTGCATCAGGTGCCTTCTTCTACAACCACCTGTGATGAATATTTTTAAAAACTGACCGTTGGATTAGATACCTCTATAATGTATGTCATGTCTACCAAAAATCATAGTGATCCAACGGTTGGTTTATGAGAAAACTGACTGCTAAAAAATGATAACA
>JAESVK010069187.1:0-11462 GCA_017140935.1 Hamamelis virginiana
TTATTCTCTTTGTTGATGATTACACAAGAATGATGTGGGTTTTCTTTTTTAATCAAAAGTCTGAGGCATTTTTAGCTTTTCTTCAGTTCAAATTCTTTGCAGAAAATCAAAGTGGACATCAAATCAAGACTCTTCTGACTGATCATGGAGGAGAATACATCTACACTCCATTCATGAAGTATTTCAGAGAAAATGGAATTCAAAGCCAATTCACTGTTAGAAAAAGTCCGCAGCAGAATGGAGTAGCGGAAAGAAAAAATCGAACCATTGTGGAGATGGCTCGAATTATGTTAAAGGGTAAAGGTCTACCCAATAAGTTCTGGGCTGAAGTTGTTAATTCAGCAATTTATATTCTCAATCGATCTCCCACAAAAGCAGTTCGAAACAAGACTCCATTTGAAGCTTGGAATAAAAGGAAGCCAGTGGTCGATCATTTTAAAGTCTTTGGCTGCATTGCTTATGCTTTAGTTCCTTCTCAAGATAGAGAAAAATTTGGTGAGAAAGGTGAAAAGCACATATTCATTGGCTATAGTGATGAGTCTAAAGGCTATCGGCTATTCAATCCGAAGACAAATTGTGAACCAGCCACCTATCCCAAGGGATCGAGAGGCCTTTGTTTACTTTGAGTTATTGTGGATTATGGATTATTCATTATCCGTCTCGATATATCCTTCTCTATTATCCATCTCTATTATCCACGTTTATCCTTCTCTATTATCCACTCAAGATTGGGTTTTTGAAAAAAGATAAGAGTTTATAAAAAACTGGGAGTCGCCACATTATTTTTAGGGAACAAGGAAACCACAAAAAGAGTTTTATTTTCAATAAAACATTGACTCCATATTTTTAGGAAAAGCAAGTCTTTGAACCAAAGTTGGATTCGGGGGCTACGTTACAAAGTGGGAAGGTTCCAAAGAACTACTTGTAGGCACCCACCTCGCCCTAATTAAAGGTCTACTAATTAAGTTTGGGCTTTATCAAAATCTTATCACAACAATGCTATTTATCTAATCAACCACAAAATATGAATAATAATATATAATAATAATAATAGATAGTACAAAAGTATACACAATCCTAAAGACTTTTGGAGACTCATAATCAACCTAAGATTGGACTTGCGCCCTATTGACTGCCTACGTACCTTACCAATTTCTTGATAAAGATCAAAGTCCACGTAGTTCGATTACCTAGGACTCTCCTATTGTAATGAACCACAAAATTGAAAGAATTCCATCTTATCTAGGACTCTGACTTCGAGAGTTTGATTTTGATCAAAACACATTTTTTATGAAGGATGGAATTTCATTCCATTTTTAAATACTTTCAAATGACTTTTAGAATCCCTCTCGAAGTAGACTCCTAAGTAAGATATAACTCTTTTTTTATTATAATTATTACAACAAAGAAGAGTCCTAAGTGGGGTCAAGTAGCCCCCCTAATCCTAGGATCCCTAACTAGTCCTAGGTTAATCTAAATACCTAATATAATAACATTATGCATGCTGGAATTTCTGAAAAATACATAAAAAAAAAAAATGCACTAAAGAATGCAAATAATGTATGAGGAATGTCCTAAATGCAATCTAAGTCATCTATGTGAACCTAGGCATGTTTCTATGTTGGTTTGATCCTAAAAATGATTTTTAATTCACTTTTAAGGTTACTTTAAAACTTGGACAGATTTATATGTAACCAAAAAATGGATTTAAAACCCAAAAACAAAATAAATAAAAGAGGTGTAAATGTCCTAATATGCAACCTAATATGATATATCAAAATAATCATGCATCATGTTTGAAAAAACCAAATTTAAACATAAGGGAAGGGACTTAACACATTTCATATGATATTTCAAACATTAAACATAAATATAAATGATACAAATAAACCTAAACATGTTCCTATTGACCTATACTAATTTAACATAATCAAAACAAACTAACTATAATAAAAACCATAATGCCAAAAATCTACACACTAACCTATATGCAACTAATCCTGACCTTTGAACACCCAACTTAGGTGCCCATCCATAACATGGCATAGAAGAAGAATAAAGAAGAAGAATAAAAAGAAGAAGAAGAAGAATGCAAAAACTTAAAACAATCTTCACAACTCTACTAACCTTGTTTTGCTTCCTTCCCTCTTGCTCCAAGCCTTTTCTTCGAACTCCAAGGACTTCAAAGATGCAACTAAAGTTGCTTAAGGGGTTGGTGTAATGCCTTGAGACTTTACTGTACCAATTTGGCTCTTTAAATGCCTTATGTGTTGTGTTAAAACTGATTTCAGGGCTCTCTATTTATAGAGAAGCCTAAAATTGATCAACGGTTGAGTTTAAATCTCTTACGAATGATCCAAGGGCTCTAAACCAGCCTTCAAAGGTTTTCAAACTCATCCCAAAGTCCCCATGGCCGAGCTAGATACATGGCAAGGCTTGGAAGAGTCCCGGGTAGGAGAAAGACTGAAATTTAGCAGCTGTAGGCATGAAACAAGGATGACCATCCTCCTTGGGACGGTTGGCCGTCCCTTGGTGGATGGTCATTGATTTTCGAGCCCAATTTTGCCCTCTGTGGGCCTATCTCAGCCCGTTTCGACCTGGTTTCGATTTTTTTTCGGTTTTTCGGGCTCGTTTTAAGTCCAAATTCGACGATTCAAGCCCCGAAACGATTGTGATTCAATTCTCCAAGTTTTAAGAAGTGTTTGAAGTGAAAATGCATTGAATAAAGTCAAAGTTTTAGGGAAAAGTTGACTGATTAGCTGTTTAGGGCCTGTCGGGCCCAAATTAGGGTTTTGAAATATGCTAACCAATCGCTCTTGAAATCATTTATTCTTCTCGAAAAAAGTTTTAAAATGTTTTAAGAAAGTGTTTTGAAGCCTTTAAAGGCTTTGGTGTGATAAAAAGATCGAATCCCGGTCGCTTCTGGTCGAAACCCTAATCTGAGCTTGAAATGGCCTTTTGAGCCTCAAGAGCCAAACATGAGCCAGAAGGCTCAACAGACCTTGCCACTGATCAACTTATCTACCAAACACACCTTAAATATATATGCTAAAGCCTCGAGACCATTCAAGACAAGATCGACAGTTATTCAGAGCTTTTGTGATTCAAAGGACAGTACTGCCCTTCAAGTCACAAAAGGCCTTATTTTCTATCAAGCTAGGCTCAGAATGCCATGAAATTTTATAGGGATGTTCCTAGACTCTCTAAAACTAAATACAAAATGAGCTGACTCAATCTGACCTAAAAACCTATATGCAATAATGACCTCTATCTAACAACTCACATGGGTAAAACTGGCAACTTAGGGTTTTAACACCTTATTTCACCTCTAATCAAATGCAACCATTAATGACCATACTCATGGTAAAAAATGGATGTCTACACAAATAAGCTACTAGTTTCAAGAGACGTGGTATTTGATGAACTATCAGCATGAAGTTGGGAAGAAAGCTCATCTCAAACACCAATAACTTATGAGTTTTTGGAGTCAACAACAAGTCAAGAAGCTAAACAACCTCAAATCACTCCAGCTCAAAGTCCAAATTCTTGTCCTGCAAAATCACCAGCTTCAAGTTCTTCAAGTCAGGAAAATTCAGAATCACCACCAAGAAAGATGTGTTCTTTGAGAGATATCTATGAATCATGTGATGTTGCCTTTTTTACTTGTGAACCATAGGTTTTTGAAGAAGCTGCAAAAGAAAAAATACGGAGACAAGCAATGGATTAAGAGATTTCCACAATAGAAAAAAATAAAACTTGGGAACTTGTTGACTTGCCAAAAGGAAAAATATGTTATTGGGCTGAAGTGGATCTACAAGACTAAGTCAAAGAAGATGGCTCCATTCAGAAACATAAAGCAAGACTGGTTGCAAAGGGCTATTCGTAGCAGCCTAGAATTGACTTCAATGAAACCTTTGCCCCATTTGCTCGTATGGAGACTATTTGGATTGTTCTTGCATTTGCAGCACAATTGGAGCTAACAGTGCTCGATGTGAAATCAACATTTCTTAATGGCGAGCTTGAAGAAGAAGTGTACGTGGAACAACCAAAAGGCTATGAAGTGAAAGGGAATGAGGACAAAGTGTACCGACTCCGGAAGGAGCTCTATGGCTTAAAACAAGCACCCCGAGCCTGGAATAACAAGATTGATGAATATTTTTCAAGAAATGGTTTTTAAAGAAGCCCAAGCGAACCATCACTCTATGTCAAGAAGAATTGTTTTAAAGACTTTCTCATAGTTTGCTTATATGTTGATGATTTAATTTATTTCGGTACAAATGAGAAAATGGTTGAATATTTCAAAAGGAGAATGATGGGGGAGTTTGAGATGATAGACTTGGGTCTAATGAAGTATTTTCTTGGGATTCAAGTAAAACAATCAAAGGGAGAGATTTTTATCTCTCAAGAAAAATACATTGAAGATTTGCTGAAAAAGTTTCAAATGAGCAAGTGCAAACCAGTTTCTACTCCCATGGCTTTGAATGAGAAGCTGCAGCAAAATGATGGTGCTGACAAAGTATATGAAAGATCCTTCAGAAGCCTTGTCGGTTCTTTGATTTATCTCACCAATACAAGGCTAGACATTATGCATTCGGTAAGCTTAATTTCCAGATTTATGAATGGACCAAGCAAGCTTCATTATGCAGCGGCAAAAAGGGTATTAAGATATCTTCAAGGAACAAAAAGGCATGGTCTCTTGTATGTGACAGAGAATGACAACAAGCGTGCTGGATTTACTGACAGTGATTGGGCTGGTTCATTGGACGATAGAAAAGGCACATCAGGATACTTGTTTTGTCTTGGCATGAAGGTGATTTCATGGTGCTCAAAAAAGCAGAAGACGGTTAAATTATCCTCGGCCAAAGCTGAATACATTGCAGCCACAGATACAGCGTGTGAGGCTATTTGGTTAAGAAGATTTCTTTCATATTTGAAGCAATCGCAGGAGGAACCAACTATCATTCATTGTGACAATATGTCTGCAATTGCAATGACAAAAAATCCTGTTTTGCATGCCCGATCAAAGCACATCGAGCTTCGGCATCATTTTATTAGAGAATTGGTAAGCAAAGGAGAAATTCATCTAGAATTTAACAACACCAGTGAGCAACTTGCAGATATTCTAACAAAATCTATCACTATTGAAAATTTTGAGAAGTTTAAGAAGCAACTGAAAATTACAAATTAAGAGGGGGTGTTGAAAGATAATTTGTAATTTTCTTGGAAATATGAAAAGTCTAGAGTTTTCTCAGTCAAAAAGGAAGAAGTTTTAAGTGTCTGTCCATCTCCCAATAAGCTTGGAACTAGAGAAAATATTAAGTGCAAAATGTCTCTGGAATTTTCAGTAGCAAGTATAAATAGAGGTCTTCCTTGTATTAATGTAAGTGAGCCTTAATTCCTTTGTGCAGCAGCAAAAGGAAGAAGCAATCTTGTATTAAAAATTCCCTGTGTAATCAAGTTTATCAAAAGTAAAAGTCCCCTGTAAAACTCCTCTGTTTTCTTTTTCTTTTCATAATAGAAATTCAGTTCTTGCATTCCTTATATTTGCTTTACCATTATAAATCTCCACCTTGCTTCTGTTGTCCCCAACAGTCGTTGATGCCAAAGATCTCCTGGTGCTTGGCCAGATTTTATTACTGCTAAAGCTTTAATTGCTCCTTTGTGATCCAAGGCATACAAATTCCCATGCTTATGTCTCGTTGCCAGTAAGTTCCGCGTCAATTTGTCCTTTATCTTAAAATTAGAATCATAGAATTCAAGGAAACATAAGTTATCCTGTGTTAACTGGCTAACAGAAATAAGATTCTTCTTGAGATGTGGGACAACAAGAACATCATGAAGATTCAAATGACCATGAGAAGTAGATAATTGAGTACTACCAATATGAGAAATAGGAAGTTTGGAGTCATCCTCGACAAGAACATGTCTAGGGCCATTATAGGGAACGAAAGAGGATAGAGTACCTGAACTAGTAGTCATGTGAGAAGTAGCGCTAGTGTCAGTGTACCAATTAGGATCTGAATCTATAGCCTCTATTAGTGTGGTAGTTGCAAGAGCATGAGAAAGATTGCCATCAAATACATAGGAATAATCATAGTGAAACCAACACTTGGCAGCAATATGGCCAATGCTGAAACCGGAAATCCCATGAACTCGTGATAGTGCTTATAGATCGATTATGCCACAAAAAAAAAAAAAGTCTGAATCCATTAACATAAAGAGAAGAATTCGTACCTTGAGATCTGTCTGGATTGATCTCAAAAATCACGAACTGTAAAACACTGATCGATCCCTTCAAGCCTTCTACCATATTCCCCAATGCCAGAACGTGAAGAGAGAGTGACTCTCTATGTGCTCTCTTTGATGGACGGCTGCCTCTAGGGTTTAGAGAAAATATTTCGTCTTAACCTAGTGGCTGCCCAACATGGCATATATATAGGCTACGGTAGGGACCTAAAGGCAAATAAGTTTCTGGCTTCCAATGTAAATATTAAAACCTATTTTCATTAATTATAATTCATTCCACTAAAGAATTATAATTGCACTCCCTAACTTATTCGAAATTAAATTTCGAGCTCTTTGTTATTAAATACTTATTAATCTCCCCACGTTAAGATTACAGATACCCGTTGATTAATTAAATTACTGACAATTTTATTTAATCAACATCTGCTAATCTTCTTGAGACCTTCCACTTAACTTATTTGATATGTTGGATACAAAATCCACCTGCAGGGTTTGACATAATCAAAACTTATAAGTATCCTCAAGGGGGTATTATCAATCCCTATACCAGGATGTGGATTCCGTTAATAATTAATATTCACCATACAATTAATGCAGTTATCCAACTCATCGAGATTATTGACCTATAAAGATCTCACTCTTTATGAATCAAAATAACTAACAATAAATGCATGTGTCCATTAATTATTTCGGGATTAAGAGTATAAGTATTCATAATAACCATGATGTATTAATTATTTTATGTGTCAGTATAAAATAATTTCCCCAATATGGTCCCGTTCAATACACACAAGTGTACTAGCACAAGAAGTTGGAAGTAAACCATTCCCCATTGTCAAGACAGACCTACTGAAATCATGCTACAATCTTACCGATAGTGTGTCCAACTCCATCTCAGATTGTGAACAATAAGTTTACATTCTACAAGAACTGATGATCTGATCTTCTATGTGTAAGCCAAACTCTGCACACTAGATCATCTACTATGTAGAATGAAAGACACACTTGCATAACGTTATAAGATAATATAATGCAAACATAGCTGTGGACACCCCATTTTTACCATTTATTTCTATTGTATGTCCATGCAAATGATCAACTAGAATAGCTGATCATTGGGTGAGGAATTGGTCTCGTAAAGACCAAATTGACCAAATTGCCCTTTTCTGAGGAAAAGGACAATTCATTATTTCATGTGTACATTTGGATTGGAATCAACCCATTTGTATTGCATTTGACTTTTAAGGTGTTTTAGAACATCCCTGTAAATTTTCAAGGCATTCTGATGAGAGCTCGATAGGTAATTAGGGTTTTTTGCGACTTGAAGGGCATTTTCGTCCTTTTTCTCGTATAATTTCCGAATGACCTCCGAATTCGAAACGGATTGTTTCATGAGGTTTATATGGATGTGGGGAGTGAATTTGGTATGTCAATTGAGCCTTTGAATGGTTGGGATGGATTCTCCCAAAATCGATCCCGCGGGTAAGGATGAGCCGAATTAGGGTTTCGATCAAATTGACCGTGAATTGGTCGTTTTCACCAAAACAAAAGATTTTCAAAACATGTTGTTAAGTACCAATTTCATGTTGAAACCATGTTTTTTAGAAGTGGTGCAAGCCTAATTGATCAATTTTACAAAACAGAGAATGGTCATTTGACCAATTTTGGCACAACCGGGTCGATTGGCTAGCTTTTTGCTAAAACCCTTGACCATGGTCAATTGATTTTAACCCAAAAACATTCTAAAAATGTGGAGGATCAAAGCACGGTCGTTTTGAGCCCTGAACCATCGGATTTGGATCAAATTTGACCAAAATATGGCCAAAATTCGAAAACCCTAGAATTAGGGAACTTTTTTTTGGAAAATCAGCATGGTGACCGTTCTAGCTAGGACGGCCAACCGTCCAGCTAGGACGGCCAACCGTCCATGCCTAGGACGGCCACCAGCTTACTCGAGCCAATTTTGCCATTTTTGAGATTTTGACTTATTTTGGCCGATTTGATTTGATTTTTTGGCTTAAATGCGAAGGGTTTCAGCCTTCAAACCCTAGAGAGACTCATTCTAAGCCTTAGGATCGTTTTTTACAGAGATTAATCCTAGCCATTCAATGCTTTTAACCCTAGCTCTATATATACTGCACTATAGAGGTTCAAGAAAAAAGGGGGAGAGAATTTTAGGGTTTTAGAGAGAAGAGGCTACAGAATTTTGGGGCTCTTCATTCTTACACCATTGAGGGAGTAAGAACTCAAGGCTAGGAGCTTGAAGGAGGGGAGCCAAGAAGGAGATTGAAGGGTAAAATCCTTAGCCTTATTCTTGTTTTCCTTGATTCTTACATAAGTTCATGAGGTTGTGGTGTAATCCCTTTTGATTTTCATATGAAATGGATTTTCTTTTTTCTTTCTTTCTGTTATGAGTATGTTTAATATGATAGGATTAGCTTTTACTTGTTATTTCATGTCATATATATATGATTAGGATTAATCTTGGTGTTATTTTATGTAAGCATGTAAGATTAGGGTTAGTTTCATTATGATTGCATGTTAGTAAGCATGTTAGGGTATCCTTTATTGTGATTTAATGCATGTTAGGGTTAGCTATTTTATTATTTTATGTGATTAAATGTGATTAGGGTTAACTTAGTTAGGGTTTTATGTGAGTATGCATGCTAGGGTTAGCTTTGTCATGATTTTGTATGTAGATGCATGGTTAGGGCTAGTTTTATTGATATTTTATGTATAGATGCATGATTAAAATTAGTGTTATTTTCATTCTATGTGAGTAAGCATGATTAGGATAGTTTCTTATCATTATTTTATGTGAGCATGCATATTAGGGTTAGCTATATTATTTTATGTGATTTTATGTGATTAGGATGCATGCTTATGGTTGTTTAGTTTAATTACTATTTTATGTGAATATGCATGTTAGGGTTGATGTGTATGATTAGGTTAGCATGGTCGTGACTTTTGTTAGTATGCATGTTTAGGATTAATCGTGATTTTATGTATGCATGCATGAGTAGGGTTAGATTTATTGTTATTTTAATATGTGATGAGTCTTGAGTCTTTTACTTGTGCCTTTATGATTATTTGAATGCTTACCATGGTCTTAATGGTTTGAATATAAAAAAATTGGACGAAGGAACGTGCAAAGGTAAGATCCTTCCCTTGTGATATTGATTTGATGGTTTGGGATGTATAAAATGTGTACGAGGGAGCGAGCAAAGGTGAGATCCTTCTCTTGTGATTAAATTGATCATTTAAGCATATTTTGGTGTAATTTTTGACATGTTTTTGCATAGTAATTTAGTATATTCATGTAGGATGCATGCTAGGTCACTAACATGATTTTTATTACTTCTTTTCAAATTTTTTTAGAATGATTTAAAGTCCGCTTTCAAATCTGTCCGGAATTGAAAATGGTCTTAAATGACTTCTAAAAAATTATTTTAGGGCCAAATCCAACTTAGAAATATGCTTAGGTTCACATAGATTAATTAGTGTGCATTTAGGAGCATTTTCATGCATCTTTAGAATTGATTACTTGTTTAAATTTCAGCATGCATTGCATTAGGATTTTAGGGTTTCTAGATTAACTTTAGGGCTAGTTAGAGATTCTAGGCTAGGAAGGTCACTTGACCTTCCCTAGGAATTTCCTTTGTTGTAAAGATTGTTATCAGATTTGAGTATTTTAATTGATTTGAGATGTCAATCTTTGAGAGATTTCCTAAAAGATTTTTGATGCAATATTTATGAAATAAATATGATTTTATGAGATATTTGATTATTAATTGATTTTCAAAAGATTTGAAGTGTTTTAAAAGATTTTTACTTTGGAATGAAATTCCTCTCAATATGATTTGTTTTCTTGAAATATCTTTGAAAAAGATTTTCAATTGGAATTTAATTCGAAAGATAAGAATTATTTTGGAATATTTGGATTTTATGAATATCTTTTAATTTGAAATGATTTCAAATAAATGATTTTGAATAAATGATTTTGAATAAATGATTTTGAACAAACAAAAACTCTCGAAGCTAGAGTCTTGAATTAGGTTGAAATACCTTTGATGATGTGATCGATTACAATAGGAGAATCCTAGGGTAGTCGAACTACGTGGACTTTGATACTTGCTGGGTGATACTAGTAAGTTACGTAGGCGCTAATAGGGCTCAAGTCCGCCCTAGGATGCCCGTAGGGTGTCCTAGGTTCTTAGGGTTTGTTTGTATATATTTTTATTTATTTATTTATTTATTAATATAACTAATATAGATAATGCATTTATATCAATATTTTTTGGTTGATTTAGATTATTTAGGATTGTTTGAAATAAGAAATTTAAATAGCCCAAATAAATTAGAAGTCCTTTAATTAGGGCGAGGTGGGTGCCTACAAGTGAAAGCTTGGAACCTTCCCACGTCGTAACCTAGCCCCCGGATCCAACTCTGGTTTGTAGACTGCTTTTCCATTAATGGAGTTTGGTTTTATTGAAAATAAAATGTTTTTATGGTTTCCTTATTCCTTAAAAAATAAGGTGGCGACTCCTTTGTTTTGATTTCTAAACCCCCCCTAATCACATCGCCCGGTGATGATGTGGACTCACACCACACAAAGCCCCGTCCACGAGGCTGGTCCACAATAGCTCATACAGATTCTCATTTAAAATGTAATATCAGAATTCATTAATAAATAAATACTAAGGTCTATTACATAAAAGCATGGCTTTTAGTATAGATCCCCAACAGCCAATGCAACCGCAAATTTGGCAATGAGGGCGATCGGGGAAAAACCATGCCCTTGATAGGGTAGAGAAGGATGGTGGGAAGCATCGGACCGAGGAGCAGAAGAAAGACCATCACCAGAAGGACCTTGAGATGGTGGAGGCTGGGATGCTGGAGGAGGTCCAAGAGGTGATGGTGGGCCTCTGTTGCGTGAGGGAAAATTGGGATGATGAGAGCGTCCGCCACGATTGGAGAATTTTCCACGGCCACCAGTACGTTGTGCAAGAAAAGCAAAGTTGGGGTTGGCATCCCTTTTTTCATCGACATCTGACCCTTAAAACCTCATATCATAGTATTGTAAGGCTGTAACAAACTGATTGAATGTAGGAAATGGGGGTTTGGAAAGCATGGTTGTAATGAAAACATCATATTTCTTACCAAGGCAATAAGACAGTTGAATAGTTTTATCTTCATCTGAGAGGGGCTTTTGAATG
>JAESVK010069188.1:0-20072 GCA_017140935.1 Hamamelis virginiana
ATTAAAAGCAACCTTTTTCATTAAGAAATTGTTTCCTCAGAATTTCAATTGGTATCAGAGCTGGTTCACTTGTAAGGTTTAAATACCTGAGTGTGTTCCTGTTTTTGAGGAAATGGATTTCTTGAAAGAAGGTGGCTCAAACTCAAGACCCCCTTTATTTGAAGGTTTAAATTATGCTTATTGGAAATCCAAAATGATGATTCACTTAAAGTCTATTGATGATAGAGTGTGGATGTTAGTTAAATCGGGTTGGAATCGTCCTACTGTGTTAAAAGATTCTGTTATCGTTCCCAAACCTATTGAGGAATGGGATAAATCTGACCTAGAAATGAGTAGCTGGAATAACAAAGGTCTTTACGCCATCTTTAATGGTGTATCTGGTTCAGAATATCGTAGGATAATGACATGCACCACTTCGAAAGAAGCTTGGGATGTCTTGCAAGTTACCCATGAGGGTACTAGACAAGTTAGAAAATCTCGCATTCAGATTTTAACTTCTAACTTTGAACTTCTTAGAATGGAAGATCATGAATCTTTCTCTGACTTCTATGCTAAGTTGAATGACATTGTTAATACCTCTTTTAATCTTGGTGAGGTTATTGCTAACAAAGTTGTTGTGAATAAAATCTTAAGGTCTTTACCTGATAGATTTCAACCAAAAATCACTGCCATAGAAGAGAGCAAAGATGTGGACTTGATTAGAGTAGATGAACTTTGTGGTTCTCTTCAAGCTTTTGAATTGACTTTGAGGCAACCTAAAAAGTCTAAATCTATTGCCTTAAAGTCTGTTAGGGAAGATAGCTCTATTTCTGATGATGAGTTGAATGTTGATGATGAGGATATTGCTCTTTTTGCTAAGTTCAAAAAATATCTCAAGTTTAAAAAGGGCAACTCCTCTAGACAAGGAAATTTCAACAAGTCTGGATCTTCGTCCAACTCTACTGTCAAAAGATCACAACCTGTGACCAATTTTAGGAATGAATGCTTTAATTGCCATAAACAAGGTCATAGAGCTGCTGAATGTCCTGAAAAGAGTAAGAATAGATCAAAAAATCAAGCTAATTGTGCTACTCTTAGTGACAATGAGGAAGAAGTGAATGAATCAGACATTGATTTTGAAGAGTTTGAAAATTTCACTGCTTTTGTTGTGTCTACTGTTGACTTGAATACCATTGTTGAATTAGGTGAGCCATCTAATGGTAATGTTGAATCTACTTCTGTTATAATTGAATCTCATGAATCCTCTGAATCTGAAGAGGATGATAATCATGCTCTTGAACAAGATAATTTGCAGTCTGCTTTTGATGAATTGTTTGATGATGCCATGAAACTTAGAAAGAAAAATGTTAATTTGGCCATTAAGCTCAAAAATCTTGTTAAAGAAAGAGATTCATTGAAGCATGATATCACTGTTGCTGATTCAAGTGTTTCTCAATTGAAAGGTCAAGGAGTTACCTTTTCTGAAAAACTTGTTTTGGTTGAAAAAGAAAATTCTGTGTTGACCAAAAGAGTTAAGTCTTTGGAAAGTGAGGTTTCACTTAAGTCTGAAAAAGAGAAAGAGTATCTCTCTCTCATTGCCAATCTCAAATTGGAACTTGATAATGCTTGTCATCTTAGAATCAAACTTGACAAAAGATCGGATCAACTCAATCAATTGTTGGGTACTGTTAAGAGTAATTCTGGCAAAGAAGGGTTAGGTTTTAATTCTCAAGAGGTTAAAACCTCTAATGTTCATATCGAAGCTCCAAAAGCTAAGATTGACAAAGGCAAATCTCCCAATCAATTCACTCCTACTTCTCGTAGGTATGTTGCTCCCAAATCCTCATTTGTTCCTATTTGTCACTATTGTGGTGTCAAAGGACATATTAGACCCAATTGTTACAAACTCATGACTTTTCCCAAGAAAAACTTCATAAGTTATCATAATGGGAGTGTTAAAAGTCAAATTGATACTTTGTTAAGAAAATCTCAAATGTTGAATGAAGAAGTCAAGAAATTGACTAATTCAAACATGAATTGGAGGAGGGGTCAAGAGGTTAATGATTCTAAGGTGAAATCCAAGGTTGTGTCTAATCACAAAGCTAATTCTAAGACTAAGGAAGTTTGGGTTAGATCTTCGAATCTTAGATGTATGGTCATATACACTGCTTTGCACGCACAAGATAATTCTCAGTGGTATTTTGATAGTGGGTGCTCTAGGCATATGACTGGTGACAAGTCCCTCTTTGTTCATCTTGACTCTTGTAAGGGTGGGACTGTTACTTTTGGTGATGGGAGTAAGTCAAACATTGTTGGGAAAGGAATTGTTCAAGCCCCAGGCTTTCCTAAACTTGAAAATGTTTTGTATGTTGATGGACTTAAGGCTAATCTGATAAGTATTAGTCAATTGTGTGATGATAACTTTGCTGTCAGTTTTACTAAATGTTTATGTACTGTGTTAAATGAAGATGGTAAAATTATCATGCAAGGTGAAAGAACTTCTGATAACTGTTATGGTTTACTTGCTAATACTTCTTTAAAGTGTAACAGTGCTAAAGTTGATGATATTGAACTGTGGCATCAACGTTTAGGTCATTTGAATTTCAAAGATCTTGATAAGCTGATAAACAAAGAACTTGTCAATGGAGTGCCTAAACTTGCCAAGATTTCAAGTTCAAGTGTTTGTGGACCTTGTAAAAAGGGAAAACAAACTCGTGTGTCTCATAAAAGGACTAATGTCGTTAGCACATCTAGACCATTGGAATTAGTTCATGTTGATTTAATGGGTCCGACGAGGACAGAGAGTCTAGGTGGAAAACGTTATATCCTTGTTGTTGTGGATGACTTCACTCGTTATACTTGGGTAGCCTTTTTGAGAGAAAAATCTGAAGCCTTTGATAAATTCAAGGCTATTTGCCTAAAGGCTCAAAATGAGAAAGGAAACACCATTGGAAAGGTGTTTAGACTTAGAAGTGATCATGGTCGTGAGTTTGAAAACTCCGAATTTGCTGAATTTTGTGATGATCATGGAATACAACACGAATTCTCTGCTCCTAAAACTCCTCAACAAAATGGAGTTGTTGAACGGAAAAATAGAGTTATACAAGAGATGGCTCGTGTCATGCTCTTAGGGAATAATGTGGCCAAACACTTTTGGGCTGAAGCGGTTAACACTGCTTGTCATACTGTTAATCGTGTTTATGTGAGGCCCGGTACCTCTCAAACTCCCTATGAGTTGTGGAAAAGCAAGAAGCCTAATCTTAAATACTTTCATGTTTTTGGAAGTAAGTGCTACATTTTGAGAGATAGAGAAAATTTGGGGAAATTTGATTCTCGTAGTGATGACGGGATTTTCTTAGGTTATTCTATGAATAGTAGAGCTTATAGAGTCTTTAATCTTAGGACATCTACTGTTATGGAATCAATTAATGTGACTATTGATGATAGTCAAAACACTCCTCAAGATAAATTGGTTGATGAGGAATGTGATACCCCAAATGTTTCAAGTGTTGAGGATGATTCTGTTCAAATTCTTGATTCTCAATCTTCTCTTACTAATCCTACTTGGGTTCAAAAGAGACACTCTCCCACTGACATTATTGGAAGTGTTGGTGAAGGTGTGAGAACGCGTAGGCAAATTCAGAATGAGGTAAATCATCTTTGCTACACCTCTTCTTTTGAACCTAAGAATGTGAAAGAGGCTCTAACTGATGAAAACTGGATTCTTGCTATGCAAGAAGAGTTAGGTCAATTTACTAAGAATGATGTTTGGGATCTTGTACCTAGGCCTTCGAATAAAAATGTTATAGGTACCAAGTGGATTTTCAAGAATAAATCTGATGAGAGTGGTATCATAATTCGAAATAAGGCTAGGTTAGTAGCTCAAGGATACACTCAAGAGGAAGGTATTGATTTCGATGAAACTTTCGCTCCTGTGGCTCGTCTTGAGTCTGTTAGACTTTTACTATCCATTGCTTGTTATTTGAAGTTTAAGGTTTATCAAATGGATGTTAAAAGTGCTTTTCTGAATGGATTTTTAAAGGAGGAAGCTTTTGTTGAACAACCCAAAGGGTTTGAGGATCCTCATTATCCTAGACATGTCTATAAGCTGAAAAAGGCTTTGTATGGTCTGAAGCAAGCTCCTAGGGCGTGGTATGAAAGACTTACCACTTATCTAGAAGAGAAGGGATTCTCTAGAGGGGGAGTAGACCGTACCTTGTTCATTAGGACTGTCAGAAATGTGTTTGTGGTAGCCTAAGTTTATGTTGATGACATCGTTTTTGGGTCTACTTCAAGTGATTTAGCTCATGCGTTTTCTGAGGAGATGAAATCTGAATTTGAGATGAGTATGGTAGGTGAACTCACTTGCTTTCTAGGTCTTCAAATTCGTCAACTTAGTGATGGATTGTTCATTTGTCAATCTAAATATGCTAGAGAGTTGATTAAGAAGTTTGGTCTTGAAAGTGCCAAACATGCTCGCACTCCTATGAGCACTACCACTAAGTTAGGCAAAGATTTGAGTGGTATTGATGTTGAACATACTTTATACCGTAGCATGATAGGTAGTTTGCTGTATCTCACGGCAAGTCGTCCTGATATCTCTTTTAGTGTAGGTGTTTGTGCTCGGTTTCAGTCTTGTCCCAAAGAGACACATTTACATGCTGTTAAACGCATCATTCGTTACATTTGTGGGACATTGACATATGGTATTTGGTATTCATTTGATACTAATCCGAACTTAGCTGCATATTCTGATGCTGACTGGGCTGGAAATGTGGATGATCGAAAGAGTACTTCAGGTGGTTGCTTCTATGTTGGAACTTCTCTTGTTTCGTGGCATAGTAAGAAGCAGAACTCCATATCTTTATCTACTGCCGAAGCTGAATACATAGCTGCTGCAAGTTGTTGCACTCAGCTTCTTTGGATGAAGCAAATGCTTTCTGATTATGGGATTTTTGAATCTGATCTTGTCATATACTGTGATAATGAAAGTGCTATCAACATCTCGAAAAATCCTGTTCAGCATTCTAGGACTAAACACATAGACATTCGTTATCATTTCATTCGAAATCTTGTAGAAGATAGCGTCCTGTCTGTTGTGTATGTTCCTACTAAATCTCAACTCGCTGATATTTTCACAAAACCCTTAGATGGTCTTAGGTTTGAATATCTTCGAAAATCTTTGGGTGTTTACTCTATTGATTGAGTTCTAGTTCTTTCTTCCGTCCGAAACGACGTTAAACTACCTTGCGTCCGCAAAGACGTTAAACTATCCTTGTAAGGAACCTCTGTGGTTCTTTCTCATTAGGTATCTTTTTGAGGGGGAGTTATTGTTATGAATGCATATTTTTTCTTTTGTTTTATTTTGTTCTTAATAGTTTAATTGTCAAAAGATTGTTGGGTTCATATCACCTTTTGAGCATATGGTTGAATGTTTTTGATTCATTTTAAACCTTGTCTATATTCGAAGAGTTAGCTAGTTATCTTGCTTAACATGAATTCTATCAATAATTTCGATTAAATGTTTTCATGTTATCCTTCTTTCTCAAAATATTTGATGTCATGAGTTGACCGATAACCGAAAGCCTCTTCTAAAGCCCAAACATGCTGTGCCAATGTTTGCACCTTCTCACCTCCTTCGTCTAAAGTATTTCTTTCTATTTGATGATGAGCTCCCTGTTACGTTGTTATTGCTAGTTCAAATTTTTCTTACAACTTAAAAAAATTATATGAGAAAAATTATTCAAAGGCCAATGAAAAGACTCATTCAAAGAAATATAATGTGAGAAAAGGCAATTTGTCAATTTGCCATGTTATTGAAGGCACAAATGTGCTATGATAATGAAAAGAGCCAAAAATTTCTCAAAGTTGTATTTGAAATACTAGCCTGTTCGAATTGATTTTGAGCTCTTGTCATTTCTTCTCCCAAATGCATGTTTGAAATATCAAAAAATATAATTTCTCATTCTTGCTTATTAGAGGGCTTTCACTTGTCTTCAGAAGTGAAATCGGTTGGTTTGACTCTCATGACTTCAAGTGGTTTTTGTTGATGAGCTTAACATGGGTTACATTTTTGAGAAATTGAATGTTTAGAGTGCATGTTCTTCAAGTTTATTGCATCTCTTGTTTATAACCATGGTTTAAGTTGTTTCATTCATTGTTGCTAATGACTCAATAGGTAAAAATGTCCCCTTGTATTTTCTTGTTTTAATTCAAGTGTTTTTCAAAACAAAACAGGGGAGGATCGATCCAGCTTATTTTACCAGATCGATCCCCTGATCAGAGTGGTTTGGATCGATCCTACATATTTTACCGGATCGATCCTATGATCAGAGAGGTTTGGATCGATCCTGATAAATATGCCGGATCGATCCATTTCTCGGGATTTTTAAATTTGTGACTCTTCTCATTCCCGCGAAGCATATATGTTTGTTTCTTTTAATTTGGTTTTTCTTATGCTTTCATAACCGTCTCTCTCTCTCACTTAGAACCTCTCAACTCTCTTCCATTCTCTCAATTTTTCTTGCCCTAGATTTGTTTGGATTGAGTTTGTATGGCTTTCTTGGGTATTCTTGCACTCTTGGTTCTTATGGTTGGGGGTGCTAGTTCCTCTGGCACTAGTAAGCGTGCCCGGACATCTCGTGCATCCTCTTCTCGGGCTGGTACGCCTCGTCGGGGTCGTGGTTCTCGAGGCCGTGCATATCAGGATATTCCCAATCCTGACCTTGGTGACTCTCCGCCTTCGTCACCACCTAGGCCTGCTTCTCCTGACCCGTGGGTCAATCGACCTATTACTTGTGAGCGTCAGGTGGACAATATCAGTCTTGGTGTGGATAGTCATATCATTCGGCGCCTTGTCTCATACGAGTTAGGTAAATTCTTTGAGCCGATTGATTTTTACGTTCCTGAGCTTGTTCGTGATTTTTATCAGTATGCCAGTGTTGTTATCTCTGGTGAGGATGCTATTCATTCTCAGTTTCGTGGTTCTGCTATTACCATTACTCCTGGGAGGATTGGTAAATATTTGGGTTGCTCTAGGCCTTCTCGACCTCAGTATCCTCATGCTGCTGGCAAAGGGCCTGCATCTGACTTCCTCATTCATGAGTTGTACGTGCATCCTACTGATTACAAGACTAAATTTGTTCAAGGTTATCTTCATGAGGAGTACAGACTGCTAAACTTGATTGTACGGTGGAACTTAGTTCCTATGGGTCACCGTTTGCATTTTCATGAAGAGCGTGCTCAGTTACTGTTTACAATGAAGAGTGGGAGGTCCATTGACTTTCCTAAGTTGATCTTTGACTGCATGCGGAAGACTGTGTCGTCTCCTAGTCATACTTCAGCTCTTCCATTTGGGGTTATGGTAACCCGTATGTGCCTTGAGGATCCCATTCCTGTGAATGTCTCGGATTCTCGTATTCCTCCAGTTCCGGGTGCTATCACTGCCATGTCACTATCTCGGAGTACTGCTACTTCGACACCGGATCCTGAAGCGCCAGTCCCTACTACTCGTTCTTCACGACGGCATGCCACTTTGGACTCTATTTCGGCACAGCTTCGTCGTGTTTTTGATTCAGTGAAGGCCCTTACCGATCATCAGATTGAGATGAATGAGATTCAGGTTCAGATTCATGATCGTGTTCAGCGCATTGAGCGTCGCCTTCGGCTGCCTACTCCTTCAGATCCACCAGTTGTTCGCCATCCGCTAGTACCTCCTACTGAAGAGGAGTCGGGTAGTGAGTCTGGCTCAGAGGATGAGTCTGGGTCTAGTGGTGATGAGGCTGAGTGATTGGTCTTCTGTTTCATAACTTTTTGTATTCCCTTTGTCATTCGTGACAAAAAGGGGGAGTAGTAGTGTGGTTTTAGTTGTTTATAAGTTCCTAGGTTGTTTCTAGGTTGTTTGTTGGGTTTCATTTTGTTATGTTTCATTTTCAAATGCTGTATTGAATGAATTGTATGAACTGTTCATTTGATGAAATGAAATGAAATCTGTTTTCTTTGTTAATTGTTTCTATGAGCATGATGTTTTCATTTAATGCTTGATTGTATTAATGCTTATTTATAACCTGTGTTTTTCAAATCTTTATTCTTTCACGAGGTATGGTTGTTTAACCTGTGCAGAAAAACAGGTTCAAGTTCTCAAGCCTTAGAATAGGTTGGGTTTCTTTTGTTTTTGGGGTGTGCTTGAGCGTTTTATTGTACAAGAGAGGGGGAGATTCATTTCGCATGTTGAATGAATCGGTTTTCGTTTCTTGTTTTTGTTTTTATTTGGTTTTGTCATCGAATTGCCAAAGGGGGAGTTTGTTAGGTATACCATATGTATATGTTGGCTAATTCGACTGACAAAAGCCAGTGTCTGTGATTGAACTCAAGCCAGTAATCCCTGAAAGATCAGTGACTACATCAAGCTCGAAAGTAACGCAACTTCTCGTTAATATCAAGTGCTCAAGCTTGTTATGTATTCCGTTTTGGTTTAAATTCCTAGGAAGGTAAGTTCGACTTAGTTCCTAGGTTGGCGATATGACCATAGGTGATTTAAATTGCCCCAATCACCTAAGTATGATCCTTATATGCACATAGGTCATTTTCCTTTGAAAATCTTTTAAAATTGGCTTATGTCACATTTTGGATCGATCCGGCTTTTTTGGTAGGATCGATCCTATTTGTGAACTGCAGAATGGGATCGATCCAGCTTTCGTGCCCGGATCGATCCTAGAGGCAGAGGACTTTGGATCGATCCGGTCATTTTTGCAGGATCGATCCTCTCGTATATTTTAGCCTATATTGTTTCAAAATTCGAAGTTTCTCACCCTTTTTCACTATTTGAAACCCTAGGTTATGCTGCTACTATATATACCCCAACACTTGGTCATTTTGGGTGTGTGAAGTGATTTGAAAAAGCTCCCAAGTTAAAACCCTAGTTTTCACTTGCTTTTAGCTTCACTCTTACTTTAACTATGCATACTTAGTCTTTATGACTTTCTTTCATTGTCATATGCATAGTTCCTTATAGCTTAGCTATACAAAACCCCATACTTTGGTTTTGGTTAACGGTGGAGTTCCGTTGAACGGTGGATTTCCGTTGTGCATCGTGGATAGCGGTGTGTGGAGCTAGGTTTGTGGATTCAAACGGTGGAAGCACTGTGAAAGCTGCGTGGACTCGCAGATTGCTTGTCAAAGAAAGGGATTCTACTGGTTTGTGGATTCAAGCGTCTCTGTTGGTAGTCTTACCTTTCTTGTACTGTGGTGATTATTTCATAGTGATTTCTGTGCTCCCGAGGTTTTTTACCCGTTAGGGTTTTCCTCGTATATCTGGTGTTATATGTGTGATTGCTTATGTTTCATAACCATCAACTGATCACCATTTAATGACTGAGTAATTAAAAGCAACCTTTTTCATTAAGAAATTGTTTCCTCAGAATTTCAGGTTTGGGTTGTGTTTTAATGCAATAGGGAAGAGTTATTGCTTATGGATCCAGACAGCTAAAACCTCATGAAAGAACTATCCAACACATGATCTTGAATTAGCAGCCATTCTTTTTGCACTCAAGACATGGAGATTCTATTTATATGGCGCGAATTTTGATGTGTTCTCGGATCATAAAAGCCTGAAGTACATTTTCACCCAGAAAGAGCTGAACATGAGACAACGCAGATGGATGGAGTATGCTAATGATTATGATTTTTCTCTTCAGTACCATCCAGGTAAAGCTAATGTTGTTGCAGATGCTTTGAGCAGAAAATATGGAGTGAAAATGAGTAGTTTAGCTCTACTCAGATGGGAGACGTGGAATTTCTTAGAAGATTATGAGATTTATGGATTGGCAACAGAAGACAGAGCTTATTTGTATAATTTTCTTTCTCCAACTTATCTTCCACAAAGAATAATTGAAGCTCAGGTGAGTGGTTTATTTTTGAGTCCATTTCTTGGACAGATGTATCAAGAACCTGACCAGTGGCAGATTTCAGAATATAATGGTGGAATGAGATACAAAGGCAGATTAGTAGTTCCTGAAGGTCCATTCAGACAGGAGATATTAGATAATGCTCATCGTTCCAATTTCTCAATACATCCTGGTACGACAAAGATGTATCAAGACTTGAAAAGACAGTATTGGTGGCGAAGAATGAAAAGAGATGTACCTGAGTATGTAAAAAGATGTTTGACTTGTCAGCAGGTAAAAACAGAACACCAAAGGCCTTGCAAGATTAACTCAACCATTACCTATTCCAGTTTGGAAATGGGAGCATCTGACTATGGACTTCGTATCAGGATTGCCAGTAACTTTGGCTAAATATGATTCAATATGGGTTGTTGTTGATAGATTAACAAAGACAACTCATTTTCTGCCTATGAAAAGCACTGATTCAATTAGTAAGTTGGCTAATTTGTATATGAATCAGATTGTGTGTTTGCTTGGAGCACCACTATCTATTGTATTAGATAGAGATCCAAGATTTTCAGCTTAATTTTGGGAAGCTTTGCAGGAAGCAATGGGAACCAGAATTCAAATGAGTACAGCTTATCATCCTCAGACGGACTGACAATCAGAAAGAACAATTCAGATTTTGGAGGATATGTTATGTGCTTGTATTTTGGATTTTGGGATGTCATGGGATAAATATGTGAACCTAGCAGAGTTTTCTTACAACAACAGTTATCAAGCCAGTATTGGCATGACTCCTTATGAAGCTTTGTATGGTAGGCCTTGCAGATCTCCAGTTTGTTGGATGGATGTGGGCGATAAAATTATTTTGGGATCTCATTTAGTTAAAGTGACTTCTGAAAAGATACCTATCATCAGAGAGAGACTTCGTATAGCACAAGACAGGCAGAAAAGCTATGCTGATAGTGGAAAATGGCCTTTGAAGTTCAATGTTAATGATTGGGTTTTTCTAAAAGCCTCTCCAAGGAAATAGATAGTCAGATTTGGAAAGAAAGGGAAGCTATCACCCAGATATGTCAGGTCATTCAGAGTTTTGCAAGAAGTTGGGCCAGTTGCATACAGATTGGAACTACCAGTAGAATGGAAGGGAGTACATCCAGTGTTTCATGTGTCAATGTTGCGGAAGTACATTTCTGATCCTTCTCATGTTGTTCCAATTCCTCAGATAGAGTTGCAAGAAGATTTTTCTTATGAGGAGAAACCAGTACAGATTTTGGACAGACAGGAAAAAGTTCTCAGGAATAAAGTGATACCTTAGGTAAAAGTTTTATGGCAAAATCATGGGGTAGAAGAAGCTACATGGGAATTTGAATCCTCGATACGAGAAAAATATCCACATCTCTTTATGGGTAGAGGTATGATTTAAATTTCGAGGACGAAATTTTTATAAGGTGGGTAGATTGTAAGAACCTAGAATTTTAAATAGCTAATTTTGTGCTTAAATGTTAAATTAGTAGATTAATTGTTAATTGAAATGTGTTTATGTGTTAATTATTAGTTGATAATGAGATATTTGAAATGTTGTGATTGTATTATTGAAATGTGTGGGAAGTGTAAATTATAATAGAAAGTTGTTTTTCTGAAAATGTGGGTGTTTAGAAGTAGAAATAACTTGATTTATATAAAATGTTTTGTGAAATTACCAAAAGGTTTTAAACAATTCAAATAAGGACATTTGTGTCCTGATTTCGTTTGAACTTGGATAAATATCCACCGTTTGGCAAATCTTCTACTACCTTCGAGGGAGATGGAGAAATTGAGAGCCGAGAGTGAGAGAGAGAGAGAACAGCTGGGGACAACTAATTCTTGCCAGATTTCTCATCGGAATTCAGTTTTGAAAGTGTTTAAAGGTGATTTTATGTTTACGTGTTAAGTTTTCTTATTGTAATTCTCGGATTCAAATGTTATGGATGTTTGATTGTGACTTTTGAATATGGATTTTATGTTTAAATGATGTGTTGTCCCAAATATGAAACCCTAGAGGGGGTGAATAAGGTTTATGGCAAACTTTTCAATTAATACCCAATAAAAATTAGTGTTCAATTACTAATAATAGAAGCAATAATATAAATGCAAGTAATTGAAAGAGAGAAGGGAAGAGAAATCAAACACAAAGATTTAACGAGGTTCGGACTCCGCCTACTCCTCGTCTTGTGCCTCAGCCCAAGGATTCCCCAACAATCCACTAAGGATTAGCTCCTTCAAGGTGGAGAAACCTTTACACGATCTTCTTTATCCCAGGTGGAAGACCCTCACCTCAAGCTCACAAAGAACTTAGCAAATGGCTCACAAAGAACCCACTAGTGCTCACAAAGAACACTTATTCAAGCTTCACAAAGAAGGCGTGGCCAATGCTCACAAAGAGCAACTCTCCAATGCTCACCAAGAGCACTCACAAGATTTACAAAGAGATGAGATATAGATACAACAAGAAAACTCCCCAATGAGTAGATGAAATACAATTGAAAGTTTTCACTAATATCTCTCAAATAGATTAACTAGATTGGCTTCAAGAAAGTATGATGATTTTGACTAAAATCACACAAAAATGATGTGAACTATGTTGGTATATGTTTGAGTGTGATCATTAGCTCATTCAAAACTCATATGATGAGTATTAATAGCCCCAATAATGAATATGACCGTTTAGAGACAAAATAGAGCCGTTAAAAACTAGCTGTTATGAAGTGTCAGGTTGATTAGTCGACTAGGCACATGTGTTAGTCGACTAGGAGGTTTAAAATACCTTAAAAACACTTTCCGGGCACGGTTAGTCGACTAGGCAAAGTGGATTAGTCGACTAATGGGATGTTTAGTCGACTAGGACAAAGTGTTAGTCGACTAGAGGCTTATTTTTCCAGAAAACAGCTACTGCACTTCGATTAGTCGACTAAGCATGGGTGTTAGTCGACTAAGGCCAATTTTTTTTTTCATTTTCTGAAAGTTATATATTTAAAAACTAGACTTCTCAAGCTTTCCGTGGCCACCAAGATCATCGAAAACGGAGTCCGGATGAGAGAGATATGCCCATTTTAAGTTGGAAGTTTTCGTCAGGAAAAATTCAGCATTTATAAAAACATTTTGTCTTTTGAATCCAAATAGCCCACTAAGAGTTAAAATCAATTTTTGACCAAAATGTGATTTTCCAAAGTTAAAACCTATGGTCTTTAAGTCATAATTAATTGAGCCAATGTAGTTCATCTTAAAGAGAGATTTACATAATAAATCCTAAGCACTCACACAAGATAAAATCTTCACAGAATTTCTTCAACACTTGTGCTTGGCTTGTGCTTGGCATGTGTTAGGCTCCATCTTTGACTTCAATAAAATTGTAGCTTTTTGCTCCATGCTCCTTAGTGATTGTTCAACAAATTCACTTGAGCTTAGCTTTAATGATGGTTGAGCCTTCTTCAATTGACAATTTAAATCCTGTTCTTATATATAAGCATATATATCTACTATAATGGATAAATAAGAACTATAGGATAATGTCAATTAACCAACAAGGTTAGTCAAATAATCACTCAATGATATTTAGCAATTAACAAGAGTGAATGACAAAGTATTCATATGTATAATTGAATATACATAATACAATGTTTGTTATCATCAAACATTGAGCACAATGTGCATATAGAATAAATAAATCAATCAATGATTTGTGGTTCCCCCTAACAATATGCATATAAAGATACTAAAGATTATCATTTAAAGCATATGCATATTTTAGGTAAAACAAATTCATGATGCAACAATAATTCCATGAGACAAAGATATTCACATCATCATGAATTTTACCACAATTCATGCTAGCAAATATACACAATATGCAAATCAAATAGAATCACAATACAATGATTGTTATAATCAGAATCAACCAACCAAGGTGGAAGCCATAAGGCTAACATGATGTTTTTGGATTGGGTTCATGATGAAAATGGGTTTTTGATTGGAGTTTGAAGCTGTTAAAACTTGTATGGCTTGTAATTTTGAGTTTGTGAGTTTTTAGATTTGGTTCCAATGAATCTTTGAAATTAATCAATTGTTTTGAGTAATTCTTGTGAATTTTTTGTATTTGAAGCTTGTTTTGATGATTTTGAAAGTTTGGAATTGATGTATGATGATTTGGTAAGTTTTTGAAAAGCTTGATGCTCTTTAATGGCGGTTCTACAGGTGCTTAGTCGACTAATGCATAGTGATTAGTCGACTACTGATGTTAAATCGTGTTTCAGGGTTGCTGGTAGTACCTTAGTCGACTAATATTATGTGTCTAGTCGACTAACCGAGCATTAGTCGACTAATGCTAGATGTCTAGTCGACTAACCGAAAATCAGCTCTCGGGAATTTTTCACACCCTGCAACTTCTAGTCGACTAACAAAGTTGACCTAGTCGACTAACTAAGTCCTAGTCGACTAACAAAGTTGACCTAGTCGACTAACTAAGTCCTAGTCGACTAACAAAGTTGACCTAGTCGACTAACTAAGTCCTAGTCGACTAACAAAGTTGACCTAGTCGACTAACTAAGTCCTAGTCGACTAACAAAGTTGACCTAGTCGACTAACTAAGTCCTAGTCGACTAACAAAGTTGACCTAGTCGACTAACTAAGTCCTAGTCGACTAACAAAGTTGACCTAGTCGACTAACTAAGTCCTAGTCGACTAACAAAGTTGACCTAGTCGACTAACTAAGTCCTAGTCGACTAACAAACCCCTGTCTAGTCGACTAAGGCAGTCCAAGTTCGAATATTTCATATTTTTGTTTAAATTTCTTCATTTGTATTTATTTTGAGTAATCTTTACATGCATAGAAACCCTGTGAGACTTAATTGATGCATATTTGAAGGTTTTAATGACATTGTTTTTATAAAGTGAGTTATTAATATTTAATTATGCATAATTGTTGTTGTTCATTATTAATGTCTCTTATTTGTGGTTGATAGGTGACTCACAGAGCTAGACCCGTCTCTAATAATTTGTATTTAGTTCAGCAATATAGGTAAGGAAACTTACGATTCTTGTTATAAACAATTATGCTTGTATACTTGTGATAAGATGGAATTGAATTGAAAGGCTTATGTATTGTGATTTCATTATTGGATGAAGTTTATTGTTATGAAAAACATTGCATTATTGATTGAAGTTTTGCAATCATGATAAGAACCTGGACTTTGGGGCAGTACTGGCTTTTGAATTATGGAAAATGGAGAAATAAGTTCAAAAGTGATGCAATGTGATGAAATGTGATCAAAGGATTGTTATATGAATTGTTTCAAGGATTGTTTAAAAAGCAGTACTTGCCTAGGTGGAAGCGAAAGGGGCTATATTGTGGTCGTCTAGGCTGAAGAGATGTTGTAAGGCCTAAGACTGAATCTTTCTATGGCGCTGCTTTGCTCACCTATTGGTTGTTGAACCACCTCGAGGAACTTAGAATGGACATGAAAGTTATTTTACTTTGCATTGCATTATGTTGTGAATTGAAAGTGGTTTGTGATTGTGCTAAATTTATACAGTATAGTTGTTATATTGAGGTTGTACGTTTTCCTACTGAGCTTCGTCGGTTAGCTCACCCCTGCTTAATTGCAATCCCCCAGGTGAACGTGTTGAACCTAGCTGCATGGAGGCAGGATTTGGAGGCACATGTTTAAAAATTTTGAGGAATGTCTGTACATTCTAATTATACAATCCCTGTACCTCTTTTAAACTTACACTTGTAAATGTTGTATAGTTAAGTTTTATTTTGTTTATCCTATAAGCCAGGGTTGTTGGCTTATTTTGTTTTCCTTTTTAATCATTAAGGGCGTTTGAATGACATGGCATATGAACACCTTTGCGTATTACTTTTGAGTTTATTAATATAATTCAAATTGTTTCATCTCATTCTTGGTCTATTCCGATATAATGCATAATATCGTCATAGAACAGGTTTGGGACGTCACAATGAATCGAAGAGAGGAAGATAAGTTGCCTAGTCAACCGGTTAGGAATCCCAAGGGAGCTTATGTGGCTGAGGGTTCTACCTCTCAAAAGCCAATTAAACATGAGGATGTTCAAGCTATAACAGTCCTTAGGAGTGGGAGAGTTGTTAACAATAAGGTAGGAGATGAAGTCATGGAGGAAGATAGTTCGCCTCCAATTGGAGAATTAGGGAGTGATGAGAGTGGAAAGAGAAAAGAAAGGAGTTAAGAAAAAGAGATAGAAGAGGAAATTGATAGGGATAACTTTCCCTCCAAAGTGGAAGACCCCGTAGCATCTTATGTGCCTAGGGCACCTTTTCCTTCGGCGCTTGTGTCGCCTACTAAGAAAGCCAAGAAAGGAGCCTCAGTTGATGACATACTTGAGGTATTCAAACAAGTTAGAATCAATATTCCACTTCTTGAGGTAATTAGACAAATCCCATCTTATTCCAAATTTCTGAAGGATTTGTGTACTCATCAAAGAAGAGAGCGTGTGCATTTGGCCCAATCCTCAGCACTCGTAGACATAGCTAGTGCAGTCTGTCAGTACCAAATCCCTGTGAATAAAAAAGACCCTGGGACACCCACCATACCATGTTTCCTAGGAGATCATTTTGTAGATAGAGCATTGGTAGATTTTGGAGCAAGTGTGAACATTTTTCCATATTCTGTGTATGCGAAGATGGATTTAGGTGAGTTAAGGCCTACACCTACCGTTCTTCAGTTCGCCGATAGGTCAACCAAGGTACCTAGGGGTGTTTTACATGATGTGCTTGTCAAGATAGAATCTTATGGCTTTTCTGCTGATTTCATTGTCTTAGATATGGAACCTGTCAATAGCAGTAGACCTCAAATCCCCATGATCATAGGTAGACCATTATTGGTGACTGCGAATGCAGTACTTCACTGCAAAACTGGAGTTATGGAGGTGTCTTTTGGTAATTTGAATGCCAAGCTGCAAGTCTATCATGCGGCTAACCATCCTCATAACTTTGAGGAATGTTCATTCGTAGACATTATTGATGAGCTTGTTGAAGAATCTCTACCATTCATTCTCACTGAGGACCCTTTAGAGGCATGCCTTGTCTATTTTGACACTGATAGTTTTGACATCGACTCAGCCATTGAAGAAGTTAATCAAATTTTGGAGTCATCCCAAAGTATAGGTAGCCTAACTTGGATACCTAAGCCAAACCCTTACCACCTGTGGCCAGTGTACCTATGCCCAGCTCTTTGGAGTTACCTCCTACCCTTGAGCTCAACCTTTTGCCATCCCATCTTAAGTACATGTTCTTTAGGCCTTTACCTCCCTGTGATTATTGCTTCAAATTTGAGTAGTCTACAAGAGAAAGCCCCTATGGACACTTTGAGAAAATATAGGGAAGTAGTAGAGTGGTCTGTGGCGGATTTGAAAGGGATTGACCCATCCATTTGCATGCATAGAATTCAATTAGAAGAGGGGGCTAGGGCATCAAGAGAAGTGCAAAGGAAACTCAACCAAAACATGAAAGAAGTAGTTAAGAAAGAAGTGCTCAAAGTGCTAGATGCGGGTATCATATACCCCATCTCAGATAGTGAGTGGGTAGCTCCTACCCAAGTTATCCCTAAAAAGTCTGGAATCACTGTGGTGGCCAATGATCAGGGTATTCTAGTTCCAACCAGAGCCACCACTAGATGGAGAGTGTGCATAGACTATAGGAAGCTGAATTCCAAGACTAGGAAGGACCACTTCCCACTCCCTTACATTGATCAGATTCTAGAGAAATTAGCGAGTCAGAGCTACGTTTGTTTCTTAGATGGTTATTCTGGATATAACCAAATAGCAGTGTACCCAGAAGATCAGGAAAAGACTACTTTCACATGCCCTTTTGGCACTTTTGCCTTTAGGCGCATGTCCTTCGGGTTATGTAATGCGCCAAGTACATTCCAACGATGTATGACGACCATTTTTTCTGATATGATTAGTGAGTTTCTTGAAGTCTTCATGGATGATTTTTCTGTATTTGGATCTTCTTTTGATGAATGCCTGTCCCACCTAGATAAAGTTTTGAATAGATGCTGTGAGAAAAACTTAGTGCTGAGTTGGGAGAAAAGTCATTTTATGGTCCAAGAGGGCATAGTGTTAGGACATGTGCATCTAAGAGGGGTATTGAAGTGGATAGAGCCAAAGTTGAGTTGATAGCAAAGTTACCTCCCCCAACCACTGTCAAGCAAATCCGATCTTTCCTAGGACATGCGGGCTTTTATAGGCGTTTCATCAAGGATTTTAGCAAAATCGCAAAGCCCATGTGTAATTTGTTGGCTAAGGATGCACCTTTTGTTTTTGACAAGGAATGCATAGAGGCATTTGAGAAGCTTCGCTCATCTTTGAGCACCGCCCCAATCATGCAAGCACCCAATTGGTCTCTTCCATTTGAGGTTATGTGTGATGCCTCTGATTATGCAATTGGGGCAGTTTTAGGGCAGAAAATAGGTAGGGCCTCACATGCTTTTTATTATGCCAGTAAGACACTTGTTGATGCTCAAATCAATTACACCATAGCCGAGAAAGAAATTTTAGCAGTGGTCTTTGCATTCGATAAGTTTAGGTCATATCTTCTCGCATCCAAGGTCATTGTTTATTCAGATCATGTTGCATTGAAATACCTCTTGTCCAAGAAGGAAACAAAACCTAGGTTGATTAGGTGGATACTCTTGCTTCAAGAGTTTGACTTTGAAATCAGGGATAAGAAGGGATGTGAAAATGTTGTTGCTGACCATTTGTCAAGAATTTTGGTTTATCAATCCCTTGACACTGCACCCATTCAAGATAAATTCCCCGATGAGAACACATTGACCATTTCACACCATCACTTGCCTTGGTATGCCCATGTTATCAATTATCTTTCCACGGGACTCATCCCATCGGATTGGGATAAAAACAGAAAAAACCGTTTCTTTGCACAAATCAAATACTATTTTTGGGAAGATCCAATTCTTTTTAAATACTTTGCGGATCAAGTAATTCGTAGATGTGTCCCGGAAATTGAAGTGCAAGACATTTTGAAATTTTGTCATACCTTGGCATGTGGGGGTCATTTTAGTGGGAAAAAGACAGCTGCAAAAGTCTTGCAGTGTGGGTTTTATTGGCCTACACTTTTTAGAGATGCCTTAGAATTTTGCAAGACTTGTGAGAACTGCCAAAAAATGGGAACTATTTCTAAAAGAGACATGATGCCCTTGAGCCCAATTCTGATAGTTGAAATTTTTTATGTGTGGGGCATCGACTTTATGGGACCTTTCCCAATTTCCCATGGCTTTGAATACATTTTGGTTGCTGTGGACTATGTTTCCAAATGGGTGGAAGCTGTGGCAACTCGAACCAATGACCACAAAGTTGTGGTGAAATTTTTGCAAGAAAATATTTTCTCTAGATTTGGGTTCCCTAGGGCAATCATAAGTGATGGAGGTTCACATTTTAATAATAGACCTTTTGCAGCATTGGTTGCGAAGTACTCCATTACCCACAAGGTAGCCACTCCATACCATCGCCAGACCAGTGGTCAAGTAGAGGTGTCAAATAAAGAGATTAAGCGCATTTTGGAGAAAACTGCCAGGCCTGACCGAAAGGATTGGTCACTACGCTTGAACGATGCACTTTGGGCATATAGGACATCATATAAGACTCCTAATCAGATCCAACCCCATTGCCATTCTCCACATTTTGATTTTCTCTAATTTTAATTACTATTTTTGCATTTGTTGGCTTTTAAGGGAATCACACAACCAATCAAATCAAATTTGAATCTCACTAGTTTAGACCTTTTTAAGACTCTTATTGAATCCACCATCGTTCTCTGTGGACGGTCCGCACTCGCCCTAACTAAACGAATTGAGGTTAACTTCTGTTGAGTGCGGTTTTATAAATTACTAAATTTGGACGCGCGATGAGGAAATAACCTCCCTTGCCGTAGCGCGACCAAATTTTTACTGTTAGATTTTTTAAAATCTGACCGTTGGATCAATGTGATTTTTGGCATGTATGACTTGTACAAGAAGAGTATCTAATATAATGATCGATTTCTCAAAATAGTCAATCGACATTGGTGATTTGAAAATGGATGGTAAAAATAATGGTAAAATGAATGGTAAAGGGAACATGTCCCTATATATATATATATATATATATATATATATATATATATATATATAT
>JAESVK010069193.1:0-21535 GCA_017140935.1 Hamamelis virginiana
AATACAAATTTATCCCATCATTTCATAGCATTAATTACAAATGGTACAAAAAGCCTCACCCAAATCCTTCTCCAAGCCCTATCGCCAAGAGACCTAGCCAGCCATGCAATAGATCGGCGATCGGCGAACGCTCCTCCACCACATAGTTTGATTGCAAGGCCTTTAGAGGAGAATTTGGAGTGTTTGGTTACCAAGAAAGTCTTAGGAAAATGTGTAGAATCTAGAATATACTAAAAAAGGAAAAACGGCTAAAAAGGGAATAATCTCTCTCTAAAAAGCATACTATTTATAGTTCTCATAAACCCTAGGGGTGAAAAGACCAAAATACCCCTCAAACACCACTTATTTACAAGAAAATATCTCAGACCTGTCGAATTTAGGGGTTTTCTATCGATAGTGGTCATCCACCTATCGATAGAGAACTCGATTAGTGAAAATCGCCCTAGCATTCAGGAACATCTATCGATAGGTGATGAACTCCTATCGATAGAGAACTCGAATATGGAAATCGCCCTTGATCAGCACTTGGCACCTATCGATAGCGGTCATAGTGTCTATCGATAGGTGTGTCTTTGAGTCCGAGAAATAGAAGTGCAGCAGCTATCAACTATCGATAGGTGAAAGTGCCTATCGATAGGTCTTGAATATTTTCCAAAAAATTGCTTGACTGTGGCCCTTATCTATCGATACTCACAGCCATCTATCGATAGATGAGGTAATCTGCTTTAAATTTAGCTCGAATCAATGCCCAATGCTTCTTCAGCTCATTGTCATGTTTTCCCTCAGTCCAGGCTTCATAGAAAAGCATATGAACAGGACCTCTTTTGGGCCAAAAACCTGCCATAAGATCGAAAACACCATCAGTGAGTTATTCAGGTAAAAACCTAATCGATTACTCCGTAATTAAAGCAAAAATAGGGGTAACATATATCAAGTTAGGGCCTATGATTGCGTTACATATTGAATTTCATGGCCAAATGCCAAATGGTTTAAGATACACATCAAAGAACATAAATGATACAAAGAAGAGCAAATCTGGTATTTTCCAAAATAACTCTCTCTCTCAAATTTATTTGTCCCAAAGACCAAAAAAATCAGAAACTACATCTTACAAGCTTTCCGAGCATATAAAGATCACCCAAATCGGAGTTCGGATGAAAAAGATACGCACATTTGAAGTAGGGACAAAATAAGACTTAAGAAATAAGAAATGAACATGTTGGACCCAACTTGGATCGATCCAAACCCACCCTATATCGATCCAACAAACCTTGGATCAATCCAAACCAGCCCTGGATAGATCCAATAGTGGGCAGAAGCACAGATTCGAGCTATGAACAACAAACCCTCAACAGTCAACCCAAACTTCAAAACCAACCCCCAAACCTTCAAATCTCAACTTCAAACCTTGGATCCATAAAAAACAACCTTCAAAGACACTTGATCTAACAATATTACACAAAACATAGGTCCATACAAGAGATTAACCATGATTTTTAACATAAAAACCCACAAAACCCAAAATACTACAAATCCAAGCATCAAATGCTTAAATTTCTCCAATCCACTCTTCAAAACCATGGATTCAACTATAAATAACCTTCCAAACACCTCAACACAACCCAAAACCAAAACCACAACCATTTTCATTCAAGAATCCGAAAATAACTCAAGTATAAACAACGGAAACGAAATGAACACAACAAGAATTCACTTTTACGATGATAATAGGAACTTCGGCGAATTCTGGCGACGAGCTACTCCATTTTCTCTTGGTTTCTCTCGGTCTCTTCTGAAGCTTCCCAGTCAGTTAATGAATGAAAAATGGATACGTTTAAAACTTATAAACTTATCCAATGACCTAATCGTAAATATTTCAAAGTTTTAATTTTTTTTTACAATAAAATACTATTATAAAAACACGGGTTATCACAAGACTATAACTCGTCCACTAGGGGGAACCTAGGGGTTTAAAGGCTTGTTGCATCCGCTAAATGCAATAGCGATTCCTTGCGAAACTGACTTTATTTGGTTATATGTTTTTGTTCTATCTATTTGTTTTAGTTGCTTAGAGTTTATAGGTTTAGTTGTTTGCTGGGGACTAGCAAAGCTTAAGTTGGGAGGTGTGATTGCACTGCAATCTTGTCTCTTTTTTATGTGTTTTGTAATCCCATTTTAGCATTTATGTTTAGTATTAATGTTTTTTAGTTTATATTTGTGTTAATGTTGTTTTCTGTGTTTGTATAGGTTTTTCGGTTTATTCGTACATAATAAAGAGCCTAAAGTTCATCCCTTGAAGTTCGTGCAAGCTTAAATAGTTTTTCAAGGTCAATTCGATGTTTAAATACCTTTGGAACATCCCTGGAATATATTTGGAGGCTTTTGGAGCTGTGCAGTCTTTTGTCGACGAAAACTTCCGACTTCAAACACTTGTATCTCCCTAATCTGGACTCCGATTTTGATGAACTTTATATGCCTGAAAAGCTTGAGAAGTCTAGTTTCTAAATATGTGATTCTCATGGAAAAATGCAACATGACCCTATCGATAGGCATGGATAGGCTATCGATAGGGGTGGCTCGAGAAAGTTTCTATTTTTTGGAAACTTGGTTTTTAAGCAACTTTTGTTATTGGTTTTGGGGGGTTTGTTTGTAGGGTTTTCTAAGCCTATTTAAGCATATTTTTCAGATGTAATGGGGGTTGGCTCTTAGTTAGGATTTTCTCTCTCTTCTCTCTCTAGTTTCTCTCTTCTCTCACTCAGGGTTTAATGCACATGGAAGGAATGGAGGCTTTTGGTGATTCTACTCCAACTATGGGCAACTAATATTCTTTCTTGGGTAGTAGATGAAACTTTTCTCTATTCTATTGTATTATTAAGTTCGGATTTGGATTTTATGCATTTTTATGGTGATTGTACAACATTAAGGATATTGCATACAAGAAATTTGGTTTTAATTGATTTTATCTATCAATCTAGTTGTTTTATGTGATTTCAATTATATTTGTTGTGCAATGGTTCTTATCGAAAATGTGTATGTGAAATTAGATTGTTCATGCCCTACTTGGATGGATTGTGCATACTTGTTTGACAGTCCGTGGCTTAAAATGATGCTTTCATGTTTGATTCATAAATGCATGGTTGTTCTTGATGTCATATTCTTGTAGTCTAATTCATCACTTACCATAGATATTCATAAATCCTAATTCAACTTATTAATACAATTGATGCGAGTTAAGTGGATTCAAAATACCCAAGGTCTTTTTATTATTGATTTTCTCTTACAATTTTCCAGTTTTCATAATTAGTTCAACTAATCCAATCAATCAAATATATTCTTTTTAACTAAAATCGAATTCACTTAGGTTTTTCGTAACTTAGCCTTTAATCTCTGATGACAATATCTGTGCTCAACTGAGTTTGTAACGAATTGAGGTTACAACTCGCGAACTTTATAAATTTAAATCTTGATCAGAACAAGGAATAACCTCCCTTGTTTAAATCTTGTTTGGCATGATCACATTCCATCCACAACCTATGAACATGAATTTTTCACAAGGATTTCTCATCTAGGATCCATTGAAGAGTGGTCTTTGATGGGAAATTTAACTTTAAAAGCATTTTGAAAGGAAATCTCATCTAGTATCCATTGAAGAATGGCCTTTGATGGAGGATTTATCAATAAATGCATAAGTGTTAAATGGAAATAAACATTCTCTTGGACATTTTATCAAACACTTGAAGTGCATATAATTTCAAGCACTACATGTGCCAAGCATAGCTTGTCTACGAGTAGTCAAGAAAATACAAAACCAAGAGGGTTCAAATATGAAAGCATTTATAACCATTCAAACACGAAACACAAAGAAAATAGGGTTGAATAATGAAATACTCATTGGAGCATTTTAGCAAACACTTGGAGTGCATATAGTCCAAGCACCACTTGTGCCAAGGCAAAGCTTGTCTACGAATGGTCAAGAGATACAAAACCAAGTGGATTCATAATATGAAGAGCATTTAGCATCATTCAACAAACATTTATAGCATAAGAATGGAGAAAAATCCTATTACCATAGCTGTGGGATGAAAATCCAACCTTGGTGCTTAGAACTCCAACAATGAAAGGAAAACAAACATAAAACAAATGATTATTGCATAAAATGAAATGAAATACAAAATTTAACAATAAACAGTAAACTAAGATTGCTAAACTAAGATATTACAAGTAGAAAACTAAAAAAAAAAGGCAAAACCTAAGCTAAACTAAGCTAAGAAATGAAGAAGAACTAAAACCCTAACCTAAGATTAATGGAACTCTCCCAAAATGACTGAAAAATGCCTTTAAATAGGCCCCCAAAAGTTGCCCTAATCACTACTATAAAAAAAAGCCTTAGACAAGGGTTTTAAATCCTCATCTTTAGGCCAACACGAGGGTTTTGTTGAAGTCGTCTATTCCAGAATCGTGAAAAAAAAAAAAGAAGAGATTTTCAAAACCCTCGTAATTTTTCAAAAACAATACCCTCGTTTTTTCCAGAAATAGCAAGAGTTTTTCACCCTCGTATTTTCTCAAAATAACGAGGGTTTTACACCCTCGTCTTTTCTAGGGGCAGCGACTCGTCTTTTGGTGAACGACGAGAGAATTTACGAGGGGTTTTACACCCTTTTTTTTTTTTTTTTTTCCAGAAACGACGAGAGTGTTGAACCTTCGTCTTTTGCTCAATTTTAAACCTTATCGTGCCTGGAATTTGAGAAAAGATGACGATGTAAAACCCTCGTATTTTGTCTTTATAAATTTTTTTAAAAGCATTCTAATTGGATCATGCAATCACAAGAATCATATGACATGCATATGACCATGACTTATAACCTGTAACCTGGTTTTCATATGACATGCATATGACTTGTGACTTGTACTTGTATATATGCAACCTGTATACATGCATATGACCTGTAACTCGTATACATGCAATCACATACACAAACCCACCATTAAAAAACCTAGAATCATTAAAAAAGAAACAACTTGCAATATACATAAAGACCAAAAGTCTTCAAGGTATACTCCGTATATGAATATATAAGTTAAAAAGTGGCATGCATGACACTCAATTTGGAATCCTAACTATTTATATATACATACAATCAATCAAGTCATCCTCTATAGGAAAACCAAATCCTAAGAATGAGACAAAAAATAAATCATGCACTCGTAGAAGCTAGTTCCTCCATCATTTTCTGGTGAGTGGCATGGTACGTATCTTGGAAACCTACATATATGCATAAGATAAGCATGGTTAAAAGATATCCATTTTTGTATCATGTAGCTATATATAGAGGTAAAACATAATGTGGAAATCGTTTTTTATTAAATTAATTATGAGTTGACTTACTTGTGAGAATTCAAGATGGACTTGAATTGATAATAGAATGATAAAATATGTATACATTTGCAATATAAATTAATGCATATTTGAAACATGATACCTACAAAAGTTCAGTAAGGAAGCTCTCCAAAGACTGGTAAAGAAGAACCAAGATCTGAAACCAAATTAAAGAAGACCAAATTATTATTTTGTAACGACAATTGTCTTGGCCTAATAGTAACTGAAAAAGAAATCATCGATGGATGACATGGGTTCAAATTCTATCTAATGAAGTCACCTTGACGAATTATTATTAACCAAACAAATAAGACTAATTTTGAACCCATGCACAATTACTGTACTGGGCTAAAGAAAGACTTTAAACACAGTGAAGCAAATGTAATCTTTGTCCTTGCTTGTAGACTTTTTTAGCATTGGTACAAAACCTATTGTACCAATGCCCTGGTTACAACAAAATCTATGCTCGCTATGAGATCAGATGAGATGCCCACTAGAGCTATAGATGAGTGGGATGGAAAAGGGGAATCTTAAAAAAAAAATCAAAATGTGGCTTCTAAAAAAATAGCAAAAATACTCAATTGCTTAAGTGCAAACATATAAAAAAGTTTTCTAATTAAGATTCTCAAAGGCTTTCATAACCTCCTCTAGGGTTGTTTTCATGCTTAAGTGCTTGGACCCACTTGCCAAATTTAGTTTTTATTTTCGTTTTTACATTATTATTTTACTACTTATTGTAGAATCCTTGATAAAGTCCAAACATTGATGGTTTAACTATGTCCACATTCTATTACTTTTTTTGTGGGGAGGTAGGGAAGTCCATTATCATTATGTCCTCACTAGTTCCACTCGCAGAATAACATGAAATATCATTATTTTCAAAAAACTAAGTTACCCATAATGATTAATATTAAGCCCTAAATATGCCATGCATTGTTCATTTTCTTCTCTTAACCACTTAAGTTTGTAATTTGTTGTTGAAAAATATGAGTGTGCGGGGGGGTGTGACAGAGCAAGAGAGACAGATTTTTAGCTAGTGTATTTAATTAGTATTAAATAACAATCATTGGTGAAGAAAAAAAAAAAAAAACACAAACCCAAGTGGGTCTCTGTCCAACCTCCACTCCCAAATTCTACAAAATGTCCAGCAAACCCAACAAGTCAACTCCAACAAGCAAAATTCAACATAGGTATTTAAAATAATTTTATATAGATAGAAATGGTACCTTATATATACCATTGTTAGCTACCATCATACTCTCTAACATCGGGACAGTATCACAGAACAAAATATTATCCACGTCCCTTACATATGATCCCGTATATACTCCACCAGTTCCACTCGAACCTCATCAATTTGAGAGCTTCCATAACTTTTATTACTAGCAAACTACCATTAATGAACAAAAGTGTCATTTAATAAGATATTGAGAAAATTAAATTAGTAAATAATGATACGCTTAATAGACATACTATCTCACCAATTTAGCTAGGTGGGTCCCCCTCGACTCCACTATATCCTTCATATACCTTAAAACATAGTAGCCACATTCAATTTTCCCGGATTGTTTCGGGCACTACATACATGAGAGATTTCATATATATAAGATAGTGTATGCATATCCATAATTGCTCTTCTAATCTTCAAAATATTAAGTTACTACCTGAACTATGTCAAATGTTGCCTTCGTCTTGCTTGGTATGAACTTCTTATTGAAATCTAAGATTTTGCATGCCCTACAAAATTTACTAGATGTTAACTTTCTCCATAGTTAAACTTGATTAAAACTATAGTAAAGCTGGATAAAGATTACATACACTTACTTTTTTATAATGGTCTGCAGAGTTTCGTTTATTGCATTGCCAAGTGGATCAAAATAGAAGGTATGGTGTCTCCATGGGTCAACAACGGCCAGTACCCAATGAAACCTTCAATACATAAATATACTTACATAAATATAGCAAATATTATATTACAATGGGGAGATTGCACACTAAATGCGTAAAAAATTACAAGTACCTACCTAACATTAAATGGATAGAAACAAATTTGACCCGGTTCTGCAGTGTTCTTAGAGCCATATAACAGTTCCTGATTAATTTCAGTTGTATGTCCTCTTCTACCAGCAGGTGACGCAAATTTGTAAGCACACTGTTGGAACCCTATCTCTTTCAACTTCCTAAAGAGAGCACTATTAAAGGCTAACGAATAAAAACTTGTGTTATAATACAAGAAAGTGTAAATGGAAAATATTAAAGACAGAGCATATATGATCATAACTAACCACATGTATACTCTGATAATTGAAATGCCAATTTCTTCGATGTTTATTACGTGCATTAACTCACCTATGAACACAGGTATCTCAACCATAAATTCACGCTTTGGATCATACCTTTTAAACACTTCCACATGAACTTTGATATTTAATGCATGATCCTCGCAATCTTTGGTGGCTTGATCAAACAATTTCCCAAAAGATGTAATGAGATGTTTATAATTCTTGTCACTCTCATCTGGCCTTGAAAGTCCCTACAAGAGAGAAAAATAATATATAAAATTTTGAAATACTTTGACAAACACAACTATAACACAGAAAACCTAAATGTTATGCTTTGAGGATTACCATGTCAAAGTTCAAAATAATAAGATGTCTTGGCCATGCCACATAACCTCCAAGTGTAACTACTGTCCATAATTTTCAGCAAATCACACCGACATGAAAATTCCTTAAAAGTAGAATATGAATACAAATAACAAATACAAACAAAACAAAAGAAATAAGTATAAATTATATGGGACAGTCATTCGTTTTTGTTAGTTATCTAAAATACTTCAGTTGTAACTTATAATAATTAATAATCATGTATGCCATTCCTCCGTCATTATTTTTTTTTTTTTTCCTTTTCAGATGAGGGTTTTGAAAATGTTAAAAAAGCCTATTCTCCTCTGTTCCATTTCAATCGCTTTAAATCAAATAAAGTAATTATTTCAACATGGGTTTTTTCATATCTCCCTCCCTCCATCCCTTTCTTTCTCTAAAAGAATGGGCTTTGAGGTTAATTTAAAATAATAATAAAATACAATGTCTCACACCCTGTGATAACCTAAATTAAATTCCAAAAGAGTAAATCAAGTGCATAACGAGATGAATCACATTCATCCTAGTTAGAATATCACGCAAACTTTAAATACACCAGCCAAATTTCATGAAAGCACAACAGACGATTAATGGAGATTTTGAAAGCAAGATTCTAAAGTTGATACATAACCGACCTTGAAAGCAAAATTTTGAAGCTCCGTTCACCATTAACAGACCTTAAAGGTCCTTGTTATGCACCAGAACAACGCCATCAGCTGCTGAAATGGTGGAAGATTTGTTGAAAACGATGGGAGATCAACTACTAAAACAGTGGCAACCAATGGCATCCCTTCTTCTAGTGTTGACAATGCCAACGGGCAGATCTCTCGCCAACAGAGATCAGAGAATGGTGGCAGAGCTGAGTTGCAGACGAGAATAGCGATGAGAGATGAGAAAAAGTGGAAGAGTGCAGAGATGAGAATGGCAGCAGAGATGGGTTGCAGAGGAGAATGGCAGTGAAAGATGAGAAGATCAAGGTTGTTGAGAGATGAGAGAGATGAGAAGATAGGTTGCGGAGGAGATCGAATGGCGCGAATATGCAAAAATTGGGAGGAAAATGAAGGGGCAAATTCATGAGGGTTTACCAATCTCTTGACAAATCTTCTGAAAATAGAGAATGACGGGCTGAAATCTGCAGCAAGAATGACCCTAATATAAGGGTTTTAAAGAGGGTTTACCAACCTCGTGAGAACTCTTCTGAAAATGGACAGCAAAATGGGGTAAATTGATGAACCTAAGATGAAGGGTTTTATACCACCCTCGCCTTTTCTGGCCTTTTAAAGAGTGTGTTTCAAAAAACCTCGATTTTATTGCCTTTTTACGAGAGTTTTAGAGCACCCTCGTCTTTCCCCTCCACCCCTTGTCACCGTAGCTCATTTTTGTTGAGTTAATGTTATAATGAAATACCAAAAATGCCCCCCAACAAATGGACATTTTACAAGTTGAAAAACACAGTTTTCAAGCCTTGGTACCAGTATCACGGGTTGAGGTACCGGTACAAAATGTTTTTAGACCTTAAAAATGACTAAAAAAATGGATTTTCTGGACTTGGTACCGGTACCTAAAAATGTACTATCGGTACCACTTCCCATATTCTTTAAAAATGCCTCAAAAAGCTTTGAAAATGCCTTCGACTTCAAATGCTTGTAACTTTCTTGTCCGGAGTCAGATCTTTATATGTTCGCGAAGCTTGAGAAGTCTTATTTCCAACTATGATAGTCTCATAGTCTAATTCAATTTGGAGAGAAACAGTTTTTCAAAATACCCAGATTGATCGTTTTTGCATTTCTTGACTTCATTTGCTCATGTCTCACAAACCATTTGGCATTTAGCTTTGAAATTTAATATGTGGTCTCTAGACACACTTAAAAGTATGTCACATAAGTCTTTGAAAACTTCCAAGGCTTGACTCCAAGCCTCAACTTTGCATGCAAAAAACATTCATTTTATTGCATTTTACCTGCAAGGCATGAAAAAAAAAAAAAAAAAAAAAACCATCTATTTACAAATGAAAATGGCTCAAGTATACACAAAATGAGGGGAATAGTTGTAACGCCCCAACCTGACTAATATTCCAACCATCCCGGGTAGGTCGACACGTGTCAAGATGAAGATACAACGTGTACTGTTCATTCATATTTCCAAAGACATGATATAAAAAGGATAATTTATAATAATATGAAATGATATGTTCTAGTGCATACATGTCCAAGTTCGAGTAATACAAATAGAAATGAATCAAAAGTATCAAACATAATGCCAACAACCCTGGCATATAGGATATCAAGATAATAAAATCATAGTTCGAAAGACATATAACTCAAATGCAAACTAGACTGCTCGATACATAACTACCCAAAACACTGCTAAACCCAATGCAACTTGAGTAGAGTTTCCTACCGCCGAACCTCTACCAGAAACCTGAAAACCTGCTGCATGAAACATAGCAAGAGCATGGAATGCCTAATAGGAATATAACCTCAACCAACAGTAATAATATGGATACAATGATCATTATAAATTCAAAAACAGTTTATATTCAATTCATAGTTCAATAATAGATATGGTGTGGGTTCAGAATCAGTTATAATCACAATATAATATCCATCAATTTTCAAAGACCAGGCTCAAAGAACGTATATCAGGACGTTGTTCTAGGCTAACAAGCCTCCGGCACAACGACAGCCGAAACCGACCACTATGGGGTCTGACCTCTCGAGGATAACTGATCAGTTGCCTAGAACACATGGCCAACTGTCGAGCCATTACGGGGCTAAATGCTTCGGGTCCGCACTAAGGCTCCACCTAGGACCATGGGCCCTTATAAGTCTCCCTGTATACTAACCGAACCTAAACCATGCATAGTAGCAAGAGTTTATATAAATTCAAATCAATTTCCAAAGCGAGTAGGTAAAGTTATCGTATGTGGCATATAAGCATATAAAACATCGTTTCAAAATAGTTATAACCATCATCCGAAAACAGGAATGAAATAAATATTCCATATGCCAACATATAGGTTCATAAACATTCATAAAACACACCACACCAACAGTACATCAAGTATGTTCCATGTATCATATCCGTTTCATAAAACAGTTAAGCATGTCATGCCATATAAAAATCATATATTATTACTGTTAGAGAGGTTCGGTATCCTACCTTAACTGGGCAAAATACCTCTTAGCAGTGTCCTGATGAGATGCACTCTAACTTGCAAAAGAGTAGTTGTCGGGACTACCCTGATATGAAATAATGACAAAATAAAGATATGCATAAATCCCTGTCTAAGAAAATAAAACCCAAAATTTAGAAACTAGACTCCGAGAGCTTTCCATTCATATAAAGTACGCAAAAATTGGAGTTCATATGCAAAAGTTAAGAGAAAAGAAGGTTTATTGAAGAAAAGAAAAGATAAAAAGGAAAATACACACAAGGAGTATCATTACCGGTGATGGCAATATGCATTACCGGTAATGCAACCTTTCTGGCCAAACTGACCAAGGCATTACCAATAATACATACTGCCATTATTGGTAATGCACTAGTTCGAGAAACACAACCAAGCTGCAAAGCTTTCCAAACCTTGTTTAACTTGCTCATAATGCCCAAAAAAACTTCCAATTAACATTTTGAAAATCTAATTAACCCCATATGCAATAGTTTAACTGAAATTGGCAACCAAATGTTGAAGTGAAAGCTTAAGTTTGAGAAATAATGGCAGCCATGAGTCATCTTCTTCACCTAGCTGTCCAAGATTCAAAATTTAAATCCAACAATTTGGTCCACGTGCTAACCCAGATCAATTTCTTTGCCTCACTGATTTACCAAAGTGTTTACTTTAAATCATGAATGTAACCACATGCAAAACGGATCAACATAGATTTATTTTCAAAACACTTGGAGCTCGGGTGGAGCAACCATGGTTACTGCTCACGACTCCCTCTATATAGTCACTTGAAAATAAAAAATTAAACCATTCCATTTGTTGATTTGTTACATGTAGACTCAAGGTAACTTGATCTAACTATTAAACTCAAAATGAGACACAAACATGCAAGGAAATCCAACATGCACAGTCCCGAAATGCATGTTCAGAAAACAGGGGCTTCCATGCAAGGTCATTTTAGCTTCAAAAATCTAAAAATCCACTCATGCATGTTCGATCCACATAGCAATAAGCTTAAATCTTTGAAAATACACTGTTTAAAATCTGGTTTGAGGCAAAACTTACCATAGTTTAACATATCGGTTTTTAAATTAACTAGATAACACATTTAAATGCACATACAAGCTTTGTAAAACAAAGAAACCCAAACATTCCTTGCATGCAATGAAAGATTTCTTCAAACTTGGCAAAAGATCAGAGAAACAGTAGTTAGCTGAGAGATTTAGAATAAGAAAAAGAAATTTTTCAGCTTAAAAACTCAAGCTTACCTCTAATGGGAGGTGAGTAGTTTTCCGGCGAGGAAATCCGGCAAGGTTCCGGTCACAGTTTCCACCCCAGCTGTACTCTCTTTCTCTCTCTAAACACTCTCAGCTCTCTCTCATATGCTCGAATCTCACAAGCTAAATGTGAGTTTAGAGAGGTGCCAGCCACGGTTTTTTAAAGGGAATGTTAGGGGCCTTTTTGCAATATGTCAAAATTTAATTTTTCTTTAATTTGCAAGATACCCCTTTAGCTTTTATAAGTCTTTAGAATCACCCCCAACACTTTATAGAAATTTGAAATTTGAAACTTCTTAATTTATAAAATACCCCAAACTTCATTAAAATAATAAAAATAGCACATTAAAATTTTTAGGGTATTACAACATTGCCCCCTTTCGAATCATGAAAATAAACGTGGATACTGTGCTCTCATATATTCTTCCGATTCCCAAGTAGCTTCCTAGACGTCGTGGTTTCTCCACAGAACTTTCACTTGAGGTATGACTTTATTCCTTAGAACTCTCTGTTGTCTATCCAAAATCTGTACTGGCACTTCCTTGTACGAGCAATCACAATGAAGTTTCTCACCAAGCAAGGCGAGAAATTTAGAAGGATCATGCAAGCTCTTTCGAAGCGTGGAAACATGGAACACATTATGCACCTTTGACATACTCAGGGGTAGGTCTAACTGATACGCCACATTCCCAACTTCTCTCACAATTTGAAAAGGACCAATAAATGTCAATGCTAATTTGCTCCTCTTTCCAAAACGTACAACACCCTTTCGCGGTGAAGCTTTCAGATAAACATACTCACCCACTTTAAACTTTAAGTCCTTGTGACGCACATCATAATAATTATTCTGTCTGCTTTGCGCTGTCTTCAAACGATCACGAATAATCTGAATCTTTTCGGTGGTCTCCCTGATCCTCTCAGTAGCCTCTTGAATATCTCTGGGTTCTCCAAACAGATGCTTCTCTCCAACTTCTGCCCAACACACTGGCGACCTACAAGGACGCCCATAGAGAGCCTCAAAAGGTGCCATGCCGATACTAGCCTGATAGTTGTTATTATAAGCGAACTTTGCAAGTTTCACATATTTGATCCATCTACCCTTAAAATCCAAGGCACAAGCACGAAGCATATCCTTCAGGATGAGAATCGTACGCTCAGACTGTCCATCAATTTGGGGATGATGTGTTGTACTCATAGTCAATTGAGTTCCAAAAGATCGATTCAAAGCTCCCCAAGAACGCGCAGTAAACCTTGCGTCTCTATCTGAAACTATGGATACAGGCACACCATGAAGACTGATAATTTCATTAATGTACAGCCTGCACAATGCACTCAATTTATCTGATTCTCTAATCGGCAGGATATGAGCAGATTTCATCAATTTGTCCACAATTACCCACACGGCATCACACCCATTCTCAGCTTTAGGTAATCCAGTCACAAAGTCCATCGCTATATGCTCTCATTTCCATTCTGGAATAGGCAAAGGTTGGAGCAAACCAGTCGGCCTCTGATGTTCGACTTTCACTTGTCTACAAACTTTCACAATAAGCTATAAACTCAGCTACATCCTTTTTCAAACCTCTCCACCAAAAAGTCCTCTTTAAGTCTTGATACATCTTTGTCGCACCAAGGTGAATAGAGAAACGCGAACGGTGAGCTTCGCTGAGAACATCAAATTGGATTTGCCCACTAGGAACAAATAACCTGTTGTGAAAACGTAGCCCACCATCTATGCTATAAATCTTCCACCCTTCCGGTTTTACACCCTGACCAATCTGAGCAATGAGCCTCATGACCACTTCGTCCTGGGTTTGAGCTTCGATTACACGGGTATTCAACATAGGCTGCACGGCAAAGTTATACAAGCACCATTGAACACCTTCACCAATATCATAAATTTCATAATCTTCAAGAACGTTCCACATTACCCACCTATCCAAAGCCAAGCTGAAAACACGATAGTGAGACTTTCTGCTCAAAGTGTCTGCAACAACATTCGCCTTTCCTGGGTGGTATTTGAGTTCAAAATCATAGTCTTCCATAGACTCCATCCACCGACGCTGCCTCAAATTCAGGTCATTCTGAGAAAAGATATACTTCAAGCTTTTATGATAGGTATAGACTTCAAAATTCTCTCCATAAAGATACGATCTCCATGATTTTAAAGCGTGAACTACAGCAGCCAATTCCAAATCATGGGTGAGATAATTCAGTTCATGAGGTTTTAGCTGACGAGAGCCATAAGCAATAACCTGTCCATTTTGCATCAAAACACAACCCAAACCTTGCCGAGACGCATCGCAATAAACCGTATACCCCAACCCACTGACAGGACCAGCCAAAATTGGTGCGGAAGTCAACCGAGTTTGCAGTTCACTAAAAGCTGTCTCACAACTATCATCCCAAACAAATGCCACTCCCTTTTGGGTGAGCTTCGTCAAAGGAGTTGCTATACTATAGAAGTTCGCGATGAAGCGACGATAATATCCAGCTAGCCCAAGAAAACTACGAATATCAATGGCATTTTTGGGTCTTTCCTAATTTAGCACAGCTTCCACTTTAGAGGGGTCAATAGATATACCTTGCTGAGAAATCACATGACCCAAAAATTTCACTTTTGTTAACCAGAATTCACATTTCTCCTTCTTTGCATAAAGCTGATGGTCTCGCAGAAGTTGCAACACCCTACGAAGATGGGAAGCATGCTATCGCTTGGTTTTAGAGTAGATAAGAATGTCGTCAATGAAGACTACAACAAACTTATCCAAACAAGGCTGGAACACTCTGTTCATCAAACCCATAAAAGCAGCGGGTGCATTTGTCAAGCCAAAAGGCATCACCAGAAATTCATACAACCCATAACGAGTGCAGAACGCGGTCTTCGGAATATCTTCCTCTTTGACTTGAAGCTAATAATAGCCTGAGCGGAGATCAATCTTTGAGAAGTAACAGGAGCCTTTAAGCTGATCAAACAACTCATTGATACGAGGTAAAGGATAGCGGTTCTTCACCGTTACCTTGTTCAATTTCCGATAATCGATGCACAACCTCAACGAGCCATCTTTCTTTTTCACGAACAAAACGTGTGAACTCCACGGTGAATTGCTAGCCCGAATGAATCCCTTCGCCTGCAATTCATTTAGCTATTCCCCAAGCACTATCAATTCAGCGGGTGCCATCTTATAAGAGGAGAGATGGATGGAATCAGTGCCAGGGTAGACCTCCATAAAGAAGTCCACGTCACAATAAGGAGGCAAACCACGTAATTCATCTGGAAAGACATCAAGAAAATCTTTTACAATAGGCATACGCTCGAAACAGGAAAAGTCGCCTTCATCCAAATCCAATGCCCCCAAGGCACTCATAAGTCCATTCACCCGAGTTCACCATATATCCTTCAAAGTTCGCGGGAACGGTATATTCTACCCCGTTCACCAATGAAACAAACCTGACTTCCATCTTCCAAAAACAAAGTCACATTTTTCCCAAAGCAATCCACCATTGCTCGGTGAAAAGATAACCAATCCATCCCCAAGATTACGTCATACCCATACAATTCACAACCATCTATCCAGATGACGCACGATTTACACACAATCTCTGCCTTTATATTTTCCCCAACTGGCGTAGCCACGCACGGAAAAATCTAAAGAATTGAACAAAAGCTTCAAGTGAAGTGCACAATCAAGATCAATAAAAGAATGCGTGGATCCCGAGTCAAACAGTACTCGAATCCCATAATTAAATAAAGAAAGTGTACCCTCAACATCATTCATTGAATCAGTGTTTAGAGGTACCATTGCATATACACAACCTGGGGCTGGACCTCGTCCACCACCTCTACCCTGACGATTCTGTGGCTGCCTGCTGGATGATGTTTGCTGTGAAGACTGTAAGGATTGCTGCTGTTGCATAGGCCTGAAAGTCGGAACTGAGTCTGCTGAAAGGGTCGATGTTGTCTCTGTGGCTGCTGATACGGTGAGGATTGCTGTTGCTGCTGAGGCTGAAAAAACTGATATGGCCGATACTGAGGTGCTTGTAGGGGGGTTAACTGTCGGCCTTGAGAGGACAATCACGGCGGATGTGTCCCTCATTGCCACAGGAGAAACAAACCAACCGCCCACTGGCATCAAATCCTCCGCCTCTACCTCCAAACTGTCTTGGGCGCTGAAAAGGTGAACCGCGAGCACGTCCTCCAAAAGAACCAGTACTTCCACTACCACCACTATTGATACTTCCACATCTGCCGCTACTGCGTCTCTGTGGACCATAACTGCCCTAACTAAATCCCCCCTAGCCCTGAGCAGTGATGGGAGCAGCCACATGTTCCTGATACGGGCTAGATGATTGCCCCGGGCCCTGACTTATATTCTTCCCTACATTTCTGCTAGATCGCTGACCCTGTTTCTGACTCCTGTTTCCTTGGCCTCTCCTTTGGAATACTCGCTGAATCTCTGAAAATTCCGTCTCTACCACAAAAGCTTGTTCCACTACTGCAGATAAAGTCGGAAGTCTCAACACATAAATCTGTTCTCTAATTTCTGGTCTCAACCCTCTTTCGAACCTTCGGGTTTTTTCCTCCTCTATGGTCATTATCCCCTTTGCGTATTTAGATAACTCCAAGAACTTCGCCTCATATTCAAGAACAGACATATCTCGCTGAACTAATCTCATGAATTCGTCTGCTTTAGCCTGTTGATAAATTTCTCGAACATATATATCCTTGAATTTCTTCTTGAAATCATACCAAGTTATCCATCAATATTTGAATTTGGTTCATTACGAACAGTGGTCCACCAGTCATTAGCTTTATCACGGAGACCACTAGTAGCAAATCGAACTCTATATTCTGTCGGAGTACCAATTATCTCATAAAGCTGTTAAATCTCGTCGAGCCACCATTCAGCTATCCTAGGATCAGGCCCTCCATGAAAATTTGGGGGATTCATCCTCGTGAAGTCCCTCCATGCAGTAGACCTAGTCTCATCTGTTGGAGCGGTTACGCCACGGCCACGACTGCGACTAGTAAACTCTCGCAATAAAGAGTCATCTCTCTAAGTTCCGCACATCTCCACTACCTTATTCTCGAGCAGCTTGAGAAGAGTTTGAAGGTTCTTCAGCTTCTCGAGTACTTCAGGTAGACCTTCGATTCGACATTCTATAAAACAAAGCACAACATGTTAAATAAACCGTTAGTGCGGATTTTTCCCCAAATCATCCTATCGTATACTACCCAACCTGTTTCAACATGATGCATGCACTATCACAATCTCCTAACCTTCACTAGACTTTACATTCAATGCATGAATTTCCCATTATGGATCTACAAATCAGCTCTGATACCATTTTGTAACGCCCCAACTTGACTAATATACCGACCATCCCGGGTAGGTCGACTTATGTCAAGATGAAGGTACAACCTGTACTGCTCTATCATATTTCCATACATAGGATAGAAAAAAGATAATTAATAATAACATGAAATGGTATGTTCTAGTGCATACATGCCCAAGTTCGAGTAATACAAATAGAAATGAGTCAAAAGTATCAAACATAATGCCAACAACCCTGGCATATAGGATATCAAGATAATAAACTGATAGTTCGAAAGACATATAACTCAAATGCAAACTAGACTGCTCGATGCATAACTACCCAGAACACTGCTAAACCCAATGCAACCTGAGTAGAGTTTCTTACTGCCGAACCTCTACCAGAAACCTGAAAACTTGCTGCATGAAACACAGCAAGAGCATGGAATGCCCAATAGGAATACAACCTCAACCAACAGTAATAATATTGATACAAGGAACATTATAAATTTAAAAACAGTTTATATTCAATTCATAGTTCAATAATAGGTGTGGGTTCAGAATCAGTTATAATCACAATATAATATCCATCAATTTTCAAAGACCAGGCTCACAGAACGTATATCATAACGTTGTTCTAGGCTAACAAGCCTCCAACACAACGACAGCCGAAACCGACCACTACGGGGTCTGACCTCTCGATGATAACCGATCAGTTGCCTAGAACACATAGCCAACTGTCGAGCCACTACGGGGTTAAATGCTTCGGGTCCGCACTAAGGCTTCACCCAGGACCATGGGCCCTTATAAGTCTCCCTATATACCAACCGAGCCTAAACCATGCATAGCAGCAAGAGTTTATATAAATTCAAATCAATTTCCAAAGCGAGTAGGTAAAGTTATCATATGTGGCATATAAGCATATAAACCATCGTTTCAAAGCAGTTATAACCATCATCCGAAAACAGGAATTAAATAAATATTCCATATGCCAACATATAGGTTCATAAACATTCATAAAACACACTGCACCAACAGTACATCAAGTATGTTCCTTGTATCATATCCGTTTCATAAAACAGTTCAACATGTCATGCCATATAAAAATCATATATCATCATCGTTAGAGAGGTTCAGTATCCTACCTTAACTGGCAAAATACCTCCTAGCAGTATCTAGAATGAGATGCACTCTAACTTGCAAAAGGGTAGTCGTCGGGACTACCCTGATCTGAAATAATGACAAAATAAAGATACGCGTAAATCCCTGTCTAAGAAAATAAAACCCAAAATTTAGAAACTAGACTCCGAGAGCTTTCCATTCATATAAAGTACGCAAAAATTGGAGTTCATATGCAAAAGTTATGAGATAATAAGGTTTATTGAAGAAAAGAAAAGATAAAAAAGAAAATACACACAAGGAGCATCATTATCGGTGATGGCAATTTGCATTACCGGTAATGCAACCTTTCTGACCAAGGCATTACCGATAATACATACTGCCAGTATCGGTAATGCACTGGTCCGAGAAACACAACCGAGCTGCAAAGGTTTCCAAACCTTGTTTAACTTGCTCATAATGCCCAAAAAAACTTCCAATTAACATTTTGAAAATCTAATTAATCCCATATGCAGTAGTTTAACTGAAATTGACAACAAAATTTTGAAGTGAAAGCTTGTGTTTGAGAAATAATGGCAGCCGTGAGTCATCTTCTTCACCTAGCTATCCAAGATTCAAAATTTAAATCCAACAGTTTGGTCCACTACATGCTAACCCAGATCAATTTCTTTGCCTCACTGATTTACCAAAGTGTTTACTTTAAATCATGAATGTAACCACATGCAAAACGAATCAACATAGATTTATTTTCAAAACATCTCACTTGGAGCTCGGGTGGAGCAACCATGGTTACTGCTCATGGCTCCCTCTATACAGTCACTTGAAAATCAAAAATTAAACCATTCCATTTGTTGATTTGTTACATGCAGACTCAAGGTAACTTGATCTAACTATTAAACTCAAAGTGAGACACAAACATGCAAGGAAATCCAAAATGCACGGTCCCGAAATGCATGTTCAGAAAACAGGGGCTTCCATGCAAGGTCATTTTAGCTTAAAAAATCTAAAAATCCACTCATGCATGTTCGATCCACATAGCAATAAGCTTAAATCTTTGAAAATACACTGTTTAAAATTTGGTTTGAGGCAAAACTTACCATATTTTAACAAATCGGTTTTTAAATTAACTAGATAACACATTTAAATGCACATGCAAGCTTTGTAAAACAAAGAAACCCAAACATTCCTTGCATGCAATGAAAGATTTCTTCAAACTCGGCAAAAGATCAGAGAAACAGTAGTTAGCTGAGAGATTTAGAAGAAGAAAAAGAAAGTTTTCAGCTTAAAAACTCAAGCTTACCTCTAATGCGAGGTGAGTAGTTTTCCGGCGAGGAAATCCGGCAAGGTTTCGGTCACAGTTTCCACCCCAGTTGTACTCTCTCTCTCTAAACACTCTCAGCTCTCTCTCATATGCTCGAATCTCACAAGCTGAATGTGAGTTTAGAGAAGTGCCAGCCACGGTTTTTTAAAGGGAAGGTTAGGGGCCTTTTTGCAATATGTAAAAATTTAATTTTCTTTAATTTGCAAGATACCCCTTTAGCTTTTATAAGTCTTAAGAATCACCCCCAACATTTTATAAAATTATGAAATTTGAAACTTCTTAATTTATAAAATACCCCAAACTTTATTAAAATAATGAAAATAGCACATTAAAATTTTTGGGGTATTACAATAATGCATAAAAAAATATGCAACTATATGATGCAATCAATAGGCACAAGGTACCCAGCCCGTAGAACCACAACCTTGCTCAAGCTTAGAGGTGTTCTGCACATACCCAGCGAGCTCCCCATTTACTCCCCAAACCTCTCTCTACATAAAATTTATAAGGTGTGTGTGTGTGTGCACGCGTAGAGAGAGAGAGAATGGAAGGCTCACCCGAGAAGGTGAGATCCGCCAGAAAAAGACGACTTGCCGAAGAAGATAGGATAGCTTGCCGGTGAAGAAACCCTTCCACGTGCGCCGCCGTGGATGCAAATCGCTGCCCGAGTTCTCTCCTTTTTTTCCCTCTCTGATTTGTGAATGTGTTTGAAGAGTTGGGGTGGGAAAATAAGTTGCCTTTTAATTAAATTGGGGTTTGGGGCATTTTATAAAAATTGTGGGGTATAGTTAGTAAATGATGGATTGGAAGTCTGGAAAGATGAGTTTGGGATTGCAATAACCACGTTTAAAAGTCAAACATAGATCCTTCTCAGCGGGAGATTTGGTTCTAACTTTGAGGAGACCAATAGTCATCACTAGAAGGATGCATGGAAAGTTTAAATCAAAATGAGAAGGACCTTATGCATTACTAAAGTCTTTCATAAAGGAGCTTATGAGCTCTCTAATTTTGAGGGTAAATGAATATAGCCCTGTATGAATGGAAAATTTGTCAAGAAATTTTATGCGTAGGTAAATAATTTACCTATCTTTGAACTATGTAAGGCTTAATCCAGTGAAAAGACATTTACGTGGCTAAACTACGTAGGCCGTCTAGAAGTTAAACTAGATGTAACCACAACATAAAATAAAACAAAATTTTCCACCAAAGACATTTACGTGGCTAAACTAATCCATGTCTTGCTATTGATATTAATAGTTATTTTTCTTTTTCTTTCTTTTTTTTTAAAAAGAAAAAAAAAAAAAAAAAAAAAAAA
>JAESVK010069193.1:21635-36281 GCA_017140935.1 Hamamelis virginiana
AGAGAGAGAGAGAGAGAGAGAGAGAGAGAGAGAGAGAGTAATTTTCTGGTGAGGACTTCGCTTTTTAGTCAAAGTAAGATTGGAGTTTTGGAAAACCGACCATTGGATTAGATATTCTTCCAATATATGTCATACATGCCAAAAATCACACTAATCTCACGGCCGATTTCTAAAATACAGATTGTGAAAAACTGTGAACGTTAAATATTGTCATAGTTTTTCACAGTCTATATTTTATAAATGGACTATTAGATCACTGTGATTTTTGGCATACATGTCATACATAGGAAGAATGTTCAATCCAACGGCCGGTTTTTCAAAATATCTATCCTACATTGACTAAGAAGCCAAGCTTATATATATATATATTAACTCATGGCCCACACGAGTACAAACCGTGAACAGCTAAAAAAAATTTACCAATTACACTTTCCAAATAAATAAATAAACTCTTAGTCCATACAAGTATAAACTTTGAACAGCTAAAAAAATTAATTACACTTTCCACTCGTGGAAAGAAAGTTATAGTGAAATCTTTTTATGTGCAATTTTAATATTATGAAAATTGTGTGCTTGTGTGCAAGAATTTTAAAGAAATTTCAAATGCTTCAAATTCACAAAAGTATAATTTTTGAAATAATATTAAAAAATGGGTGTCCATTAAATATAAATTTATTCCAAATAACTAATGGTGGATAATAAAATAAGGAGAAATTACGGATTGACCCGTTGTACTATCAACGAAAAACAATTTGAATCTCTGAACTATCAATTGTAATACATTGACCCGCTATACTATCAATTTGTGGCATATTGCATCCTTCCATCAACTAATCGGACGTCTGTTTAACAGAAAGAAAGTCACATGTATTTATTTTATACCTTCACTTAATGTTGGTAGAAAAATAACTTGATCGCACTTGACTTTCTGTATGTAAATTGATAGTATAGGAGGTCAATGTATCACAATTGATAGTTTAAGGGTGCAAAGTGTTTTTCACTGATAGTACATGGGGTCAATCGGTAATTTCCCATAAAATAATAATAATAAATAAATAAATAAAAATCAAACGAAGCTTCTAAAAATGGGAAATAAATAAATAAAAAAGTTTCTACAATCAAACTACTATTTCTTTTTTACAAAGTAAAACTAAGGAAGCAACTAATTTCTGAAACTCTCATTCTCAAGGCTTATTGGAATCACTGGTGTGCTCAATTGCTCGAAGCTTCTCTTCATTAGCATCAATCATGGATTGGTGGAGCTCTTGATCTAACTTATTTTGCTGTTCTAAGGATGCTTCTAAAGTTTTTACTTTCTTCCCAAGAGAAGTTTTTTCAGTTTCAAATTGTTCTCTCAAAAGAAGACGACTTTTTCTTCTGCTTCTATGACAATTGATTCTAAAGTTTTCAATTCTTCTAATTTTTTATTGAAGTTTAATAGCTCTAAGCTGAAAGCCTTTTTAGTAGCCAAACGCTCTTCATGGCAACGAACTAAGTTGTGAATAAGAGTACTATCTACTTCTATACCTTTTTCAATAATTGCAGCATCTGACGAAAATTCCATAGCCAATTCAAAAGCGGGATTAACAATACCAGTAAATCAGTCAAGTCCATCTTTACTAGAATCTATATCCTTGATTTGTGAATAAAATAGGCGAAGCACTATCCCCCCAAGAGATGTAGTAGAAAAAAAATATATGGGAAATGTCGTGTAGCATGCCTATGATGTAATCTCGCGTACAATCTTCCGCTTACTAACCAAAAATCTCATAAATAGACCTCTGGATATTTTGCAATGATGATACACTCAACTAAAGAGGGAAGATCATCATACAAATCTGCACCTATATGATCTTTAGGACTTCCATAGTCAATTAGCTCATCTTCAATGTTTTGAGTAACGACTCCTTCGACCGAAACAATTGAGTCACTCAAAGTTCCGAACTCTCCACCAGGAACAAAAACGCTAGTATCAGGAATTCTAACATCTTCAAATGGAGGACTAATATCACTAGTGTCTGTATCTTCTGAATCATCAAAACTTTCATATAAAGCTCCTTGAAGTTCACATTTTTGCTACTATAAGTGGAAAATGATCTCCATGCTTACACTTTTCTTCTTTTAGGAGTCGAATCAACATCAAAAAGTGGAATTTCTTGTCTCAAGCCTATGAAAATGTCTCGTAACTTTGTCACTATAAAAACTGGCTTCTTGTCCTCATAAAAGCGCTTTGTCAAAGTTACGTAAATTTTATTGTAAAGATTACCCTAAGTACGAAGTGCAAGTCTTTATCCACCATCTACAGTACCACAATGTGAATGTTCCCAAATGACTTGTACATCGAATGTAAAAGTATGCAGTTGTATACCGTCTAAAAAGTGCAAACTGTGTTTTGTCAAAGTCTTCAAAGTCATACTGCCCTCTTCGAGACACACTAAACCAGAGCTTATTTGAAGGAACACTTTGATCAAAACCAAATTAGCGAGCAAATCTGTTTGGGTAATACGGTTCTAACCACAAATTTGTCATCTGATAAATTCACATCATCAATAAATGAAGTTATACAACCAAAATAAATGGATCATTTACAAATCAAAACAAGCATACCTTTTATATTTCCTACACCACCCATTCCCTAAGCCAACCAATGATAAACCTACAACCACAAACAAAACTTCATATAAAAATTTCCCAATTTAGCTAAAAATTTAAAACAATTCTTACTTTATGATTGTAGTAGTTAGAAACATAACTACATAATGATAATATGCATATAGAGTTCAAAATATGCAATGTTAAAAATCTAAATATCTACGTAAAAATATTCAAATTTTCCTATAATAATTTCAAAGGAGACACAAAAAGCAACACAACTTATGTGAGACTCAAAGTCTTGGTAAGTAAAGTTAGATACCTAAAACTTTAAATTTTACTCATCGGCTTATCAAATATTCCTTCAAATTGAAGATAGCAAGTTACCTCATTCTCTGTTTGGCTATTACCCATCATTTTATTGTCCCCTTATTTAATTGGCTTATACATCAATTTCCAATGGTTGTTCTCTTTTATTTGAAGTATATTAGTGTTGATCACCTTTGTAGAGAACATTCCAAGACTTTTTTTCTCCTTTTGAGAATAAGCTGACTCAAAGAATCATCAAAGATGAATTGATGGAGCTTATTTTAGGATTTTAAGAAGATGTATGCACAAGTATATTATCAGTATCATGTCTCCAATGATACTGATAATATCACCATATAAATAGCTAATTCTAAATCTACCTCTTGGCAAAAGAGGAAAACTGCGTCTTTAATCTAATTTTGAAAAAAAAATTATGCACATCCTTCAAGTAACTTTTTGCAATCACATTGGACTTCACTTTCTTCTTTATTCCCTATGTTATTATTTCACTTTCTTTTCATCTTTGTTTCCTTCTAGTTTATAAGGATGGCTTCTGTTCCCAATTTTCATTTGAGCAAAGCAATATGATGTTGTGCTGTCAATTACTCATTAGTTACATGATATTTCAAATCTGAAATTCATGAACACAAATAAATCAAGATGAAAACCTCCCTACAAATCTTAAAACAATTTGTCTTAGAAGATTGATTCTTTGCAACAATTCAATTACTTCCCCTCAAGGATCTAAAAGCTTACTAATAAGAAAAGGATTTCAAAAAATAAAATGAAAGATGAAAGTGAGCTAAATTTTACTTAAGAGAAAACACATAGCTAGCACAATTCTTATCTTTGTTGTAGACTTCAATGCACAAGTGTGGATTACAAATCAAACCCAATTAAAGTATTATGATATTTTGAGCTTTCTATTTATTGGATTAATATATCATGGAATTGTTGGTTTAACTTTCTAGCTAAAGGGCAGCGTTGACCGGTGAACATTATGGGGGATTTTTATCCCCTGTGATAGTTTGTAGGCTTTTGGAAATGTATAGGATTTAGAATTTTTAGTGGGGTTTATTTGTATAGTTTGATTAGGTTGAGTAACAGAACTCTTTTGGACAGACTCCTTTTCTTCCTTTGGAACCTGTCTTTTTATTATTATTTTGTTTCTTATTAAAAACCTGCTATAATGGTTCTTTTTCTAGCTATAATGGTTCTTTTTCTATCTAGCCAAACAATAAGAGATATATTGTTGTGCTTTGACATAAGATATTCTCATAAGTTTTACATCAAGATTTCACAAAACAAAGACATCTAAAATTTTATGCTCATTTCTTTCCTCTCTAGCTAAATATCAAAAGCTATTAAGTCCGCCATCTTTAAGAAAGATGGTTGGTCTTATCCAAAAGTATGGTCTCATAAGCCCCTTCATTTATAGGAATAGATATCCATAACTAAGCTCTTTCTACTTACAAACCAACTTGAGTAGTTGCCTTTCATGAATAACTGAATCCTTTCTACTCGCAAACCAACTTGAATAGTTGTCGTCCATGACTATGCTATGTAATGAAAAAACAAATTTGTATTCTTTTGGCTATCGTTATAATATTCAATTACATGATTCAACAAGTTAAAATAAAACTACAATACCAAATCTATTCAACGATTGTTTCTAAATTTTTGGTAAATTGGCCAGAAGTATAGAAATAATTTATATATATATATATATATAGTAATGAACTAATAGTAATTATTTTAGAGCAACGCTATGCACCGCTACAAGTATCGCTACAAAGAAGAAATAGGGGTAAATTTGGAGATCACCAATGGGAAGCCTTAAAAAGTCACAGTATTTCCTTCTTCGTAGCAATCCTTGTAGCAATATTTTAGTGGCACATAGCATTTTTCTTTATTTTAATGACCTATTAGTTAATATTCATTTTGCACAAATTAATAGTGCTAAGGTTATGGTGATCAAAGCTTATAAAGGCACCTCTAATGGAAATTCCCATCTCAAATTCCATGTTACTCATACTCCAAATTATGTACAATTTTCCACTAGACGTAAGACATATAAAACCCTTCATTTTCTGGAAACATAATTTTTTTCCTCCTGCAAACCAACTTGATTACTTGAATAGTTGTCTTTCATGACTATGTTATCCAATGACAAAATTATGTCAACTAGCATGGTAAAAAAAAAATGGAAAAAGGAAAGTACTCTGCAATATACAAAATTACAGAGTTAGCAGCAACCTATCATAGCCAACAGTCATTCCCGCTCAAACCAATAGGGAAAACAAAAAATAAAACATATTATATAATACTTATGAGCCCATTCTATTCTACCGTGTGAAGCAATTAACTTGACTATTAGTATTAGCAACTATAAACATATCAAAATATGCCAATCATCAATGTCAGATTTGAAACCAACTATGCCAAAATGTTTCAACAGAATCAACTAAGCTCTCCATTTGATTATGCATATATTCACTCATTGAGGAGAGTTTTTATGTAAAACTCACTAAGGTAGCCGACCTAGTGCTGGAAAACAGAGACACTCTCGGTTCTTTAAGTGAAAAAACTACTGAGTTAGCCTGCAACTCAGTGCCAAAAAACAACAAAATATAATTCTTTAAAGTAAAATCACATGAGTTAACAAACTCAATGCTGAAAAACAATAACAAATACACACAACACCAATCCAAATAAACTCAACATTGTAAAGAAACATAAACAGATAGTCTGTAGGAGACAATGTGGGCCAAGTTGAAATGGTTGAAGCGAGAATAAACCAAAATAAATGCGATTTGAATCAGCTCTCTTCTTATATTTCCATTTGGGGACAAGATGCAAAACTATGCCAGAGACGAATCTATATAGGGATGACGGGTACAGTTAGATTACCTCAAGTCTTAAAGGCTTGGAGCAACACTGTCATGAAGCTAATGGAGATGCGTGGTGACAGCTGTGATTCAGATACGATTCAGAATTTTGAGTGGGGTTTTTCTATATAGTCTAAGTAGGTTGTGTAAGGTTAATTCTTTTGGATAGACACCTTTTCCTCCTTCAGAACCTTTCTTTTTATTATTATTTTTGTTTCTTACTAAAAACCTGTTACGATAGTTCTTTTTTTATCCATCCAAACAATGAACTATAGAGTCGTGCTTAAACATAAGATATTCTCGTAAGTGTTCATTAGGGTTTCACAAATCAAAGATATATCCAAAATTTTATGATCATTTCTTTCTTATCTAGCTAGATATCAAAAGCTATCAAGTCCAACATCTTTAAGAAACACGGCTGGTCTTATCCAAAAATATGGTCTCATAACTAAGCTCTTTCTACTTACAAACCAGCTTGAGTAGTTGCCTTTCATGAATAATTGAATCCCTTTCACTCACAAACCAACTTGAATAGCTCTCCTAAAGTGATTTTAGTAAAAGCTAACACAAATGGTCCCTATTACTATTAACAACTTTAAACTTATCAAAATATTCAAGCATCGATGTCAATTTTGAAACCAACTAGGCCAAAATGTTTCAACACGATCAACTAAGCTCTCCATTTGAAAATGCACAACTTGAGTCACAAGAATGGAGTCACGAAGAGCATAATTTCTTCCTGCCACGGGAACAGAGTTCTTAAGGAGAGGTTTTAAGTAAAACTCACTAAGGTAGCCAACCTGTTACTGGAAAACAGAGAAACTCTTGGTTCTTTATGTGAAAAAACAACAACAGAAATTGTAACAAAAAATGTACCTAAACTAGAGCACATACGCACTAAATCAACTCGGCCCAATTCAAAACATGAAAATAACACAATAAACATAGAAATAAAGAAAAGATGAGGTGCACAATATATAATGTATTTTGACCAGCAATCCGAGTAGACTCAACATTCTAAAGAAACATAAACAGATAATGTATTTTGGCGAGAATTTGGGCCAACTCGACACGGTTGTAAGGAGAATAAATGCTTTTTGAATCAGCACTCGGCCCTTGTGCAAGAGACAGCCACAATTCATGTTTAAGAAAACCAAATAGATAGATATAATGGGCACTGGTAGATTACCTTTAAGCCTTGGAGGGACGAATCTATTGTCAGAATCCTGCATTTGAAAACCTTCAACAATGATCTTCAAAACCACGACTGCAAGATGGCGATGGCGGCGGCGCCCCCCTCTCCGTACCTCTTTTAAGTTTTAACCCTAGACTAGGAGTTTGACACCGTAAAAGTCAAATATGAGCCTTTTTTTTTTTTTTTTTAAAAAAGGGGCCCTTTGCCCCCTTAAATATTGTGCACCTGATTTAGCAGTTTTCAAATTAGCTCATTCTGTGTGTTTTTTTTAGGAATTTTATACCAAAAGGATTCTGGTATTAGGGATGGCAATGGGACAAGGCGAGGCGAGGCGGGTTTTCCACTCCTCCATTCCGTCCCCACTTATAAAATTACTCTACATCCCCGCCCTGTACCCCGGCGGGAAATTTAATTCTATCCCCATCCCCGCCCCGCCGTCTCACCATTTCAATAATAAATGAATTGTGAATTATAAAAAATTGTAACAATTTTCAATAGTTTTTTGTACTTCATCTCAAAAATATGAATTTTTTTTTAAAATTAATTGTTTGATCAATGTGATTTTTTTGTATATATGATGTGTCATGTGTACACACAGATAACTTAATCCAATTGTTAGTTTATCAAAATATCATATTCCATATTGGTTTTACAAACCATATGTCAAATTAAGGATAAGGTGGTGTGCGTAGGACCAACAGTAGAAAAAATTTGATAAATTGACCGTTAGATTAAATACAATTGTTATGAATTTCATGTTCGCAAAAAATCATAGTAATCTAACGGTCAGTTTATGACAAATGTTCATGAAAAATTATAATAATTTAATTCTTCAAAATGTCATAAATTTTATCCGGATAGTTTTTTTTTTTTTTAAATAACTGTTGGATCATTTTGATTTTTTGCGAGTATATAATTTATAATAAGTGCATCTAATCCAACGGTCAATTTTTCAAAATCTATTTTGTATTTATTCCTATAGAATATAGACTATAGAGGTTACCTTACACATAAACAACATAATTGTATAAAGTGCAACTTATAATAACTTCGTTCCTGTCATCGTAAACAGAGATAAAGCTTGAATAATTGAAAAAAAAAAAAGTTAATAAACTCAACACAATAAGGGAGACTTAACTTATTATATAGAAAATATATAAGAATGGTTAGCAAATGTTAGATTGTTAGTGAGATCACCATGAGAGAAAATCAAGTAACTAATATTATTAAAAAATGGTTATAAATGTTAAAATTGATGGGAGGGACATAAAAGTTACGAGATCATTAATAATTTAAATTTTATTCTATATTATATATAATAGAATATGTAAAATATAATTTATGTATCATATAAAATTATATATTTTAAATATAAAATTTATATAAATAGGGATGGGGAATTCCAGCTGGGCGAGGCAGGGCGAGGCATTGTAAACCCGTCCCCGCCCTGTACCCCGGTGGGGCAAATATTTTTAACCCCATCCCCGCAGGGTCCATATTTAACCGTTATTTAAATTCATAAAATCTTGCTGCCATTTCATCAATTTTGAAAATTCAAATTTTAATTTTGTTATCCATACAAGATTTCAAGATAGCAAAATCTTTTTTAAAAAAGAAAGTCGATAAATGTGTATAGCTTCGATTATATAGAAAAATTAATATGAATATAAATATATAAAAAATCTTAGAGACAAGGTTCATGTATACATTTAACAAATCTTGGAGATACATGCATATATGTTAACCACTATAACATAAAATTAAGTTTCATGTATACATTTCAAAAAATTTTGAGTGATAGAGATACATGTTGTTCTAAAAAGGACTTAAAAAAAATACAGATACATGTATATTTGAGAAAAAAAAAAAAAAAATTTTTAAATTTGTATTTAATGACTTTAAAAAAAAAATATAGATACATGTTTTTTTTGGGAAAAAAAAAAAATGACAACAACAGCAATGAAAAATTTTTTTAAGGAAAAAAAAAAAAAAAAAAAAACATAGATATACATATATCTCTGAAAAAGAGTTTTAGCAGTTTTCAAATTGTTTCATTAATTTGAAATTTAGGTCATTTTCATGGGGCCTTTTGCGGTGCCGATTGAATTAATGTGCACCTGATTTAGCAGTTTTCATAATTATTTCATTCTGTGCATTTTTATATATATATATATTAAAAAATGGTGTTAGACTTATTATTTTCTTATACAATATTTATCTTAGATTGTTAATGGGTTTATAGGCATATTGGCGAAATTTTATGATTTTTCTCAATATATTTTATTTATTATAAATTTTATTTACTGTATGGAGAAAATAATTCATAAAAATTAAAATATATTGAGAAAAATCTCAATTTCACCGATATGCTTATAGACACATTAGCAGTTTAGGATAAATACTTAATAAAAAAATAACAAGTCTAACATCATTTTCCAGTCAAAGAAACAATTGATAGTTCAGGGGCACATTGATACAATTGAAACCACAGGAGGCCAATGTGAAAATGGCCTATAGTTCAGGGGGCAAAGTGTAATTTCCTTTTTTTTTTCCTTTTTCTTTTTTTGTATACCCATAAGTGTTTTTTACACATTTTGTCTACTCAAAAGTCCTCTCATCTTTTTTACTTTATCCGAAATTCCTTTTACATTTTTTTTACCCAAAAGTCCAACCCCATCCTCTCTCTATCTCTCCCCTTTCCCCCTCTCTCTCCCCCTTATTGGTCTGACACCTATACTGACGGGAGTTTTGCCGGAGGAGCTAGCTAATGGCCGGAGGGAGTTTTGTCATCGTCAAAAGTGTCACGCTAGCCAGATAACATCGTTAGTGGTGATGACTTGCATTGTCGCTACATCCAGTGAGCTCAAATTTGGCTATGACAATATCATAAGTTCAGGTGCTCCGTGTTTCCATAACAGGGCTTCCTTCTACTAGCAACTGGAGGGCCGACTTGATTGCTACTAGTAAATAGCGGGTGGCTACAAGCTCAAGTTTGTAGTTGGGTCAATATTGCATTGAAAGATGGTATGGTAACTGTTTTTTCACTCTTTAAGTTGTTGAAGCTTCTGTTCAAGTCGGGAATAGGGCTTTTCAATTAGGTACTTTTATTAGATTTTAGCTTTCATTCTTACGTTCATTCTTTAACTTTAAACAACATAAGCAATTGACTTGAGATAAAGGGTCGAGGGCAGTTCCTGTGAGTCCAACCCTTCAAGAATGTGTTTAGTTGGCATTCCCCGAAATCACGTTCTAAAGGGCATCACATTACATTGGGATGGACATGGGTTTTGTTAGCACCCATCCCTATGTTTGGTAGGATAGGAATTGGTAAAATAAGAATTGCAAATTCTTATCTAAAGGCTTATCTTTTGATAATCCAACTCACTTAGAACCCTATTCTAGAGAGACTTTGTTTTGTAAAACTCTTTATTTCAAAAGATAACTTGAAAATAAATCTTATCCAGAAATGAATTTGACTTTGAAAATAACTCTTTCAAAGAGTTCAATTTTGATAAAAATACTTGAAAAGCATAATTTTATTTGCATAAAAATTAGGGGTGTTCACCGGTATGTTTTGGGTGGTTTAGCCTTAATTTTGAGACCAAACCGGAAATTGCGGTTTGTATTTTTCATAACCCAGACTAGACCAATTAAAGAATTAAACCAAACCAAACCAAAACAATTATTGCGGTTTGGTTTGGGCGGTTTGACCGGTTTAGCGTTTATTTGTTTTGATTTTTTTTCCCACTTAATTATATTATTTACCTCGGGTCATAAAAAAAAAACTTGAATCTAACATTCCTTTTTGTCCTGTATGTTGTCTTTTCTAATTTTCCTTTTTTCTTTTTGTTCTTTTCTGATGCTTCATCATGTTGCTGTTAATGGGAATTTCTTCTCTATTCAATCATCATGTCATGTTTGAATTTTTTATTTTAGAGACACTGTTTGAGTTTTTGTTTTGGTTTTAAAAAAAATGAGACAAGTGATAGAAAAATATAGTATTTTTTTAAAACCTATTATCTCAGGTGTTGAAATGAATAGGATTCAGAACAGAGAAGCTCGCAACCTTGAGCAACCTTTTCCAGGATGCTAGGGAAGAATGGTTAACCTTTTTTATTTGAGTATGGGGGTGGCTGGAAACAGGCTGCTTACAGACAAACCTTTTTTTGCATATATATTATAATATATTATATATATAATTTGGTTATACCGGTCTGGTCCGGGATATATTGGTTTGGAAAGTGACTAAACCGGAACCAACCCAAACCGGGAAAAAAACTAAAAATTCAAACCAACCCAAACCAAATTACAAAAAAACCCAAACCAAACTAGCGGTTTGATTTGATTTGGTTTGGTTTTCCGGTTTCGTTGGTTTTTTTAACACCCCTAATAAAAACACTTTAAAAACTTTAAATAATTTTATTTAGAAAAGAAGTCTCTCAAGACTAGAATTCTAATTAAGTAAAGGAATTGTTATGATTGTAATTCTTACAATAAACGAGTCTTATGGAGGTAGAAAACCTCTCCGAACCCAAGGTTTCTAAACTACTCTTAATCCTACTTGTATCTAGATGCTAATTCAACCTAAACTAGGGTTTCCTAAAAATGCTTCTAAGTTAAAAATGTAATTCTGGACAGCAACTATATTAATGAAAACGTGCTTGAAATAAATGCAAATGCATGCAAAAAAAATGAAGAAAATCTTTCCTAATAATTTTTATGTGAACCTAGGTTAGGTTTCTATGTTAAAAACCATAAAAGCTTTGATTGTTAACATGCTTTAGTTAATTTAAGTTGCATGGACAGCAACCTAAATTATTCTAAACCATGTTAGGAATCAAATAAACCCTAACCATGCTAGCTAGGATGATCCTAAGTGCAACTTACTAACATGTTATCAGGGCTGGCCCCGAAAATTGGGGGGCCTTAGGCGAGTTCTCAACATGGGGCCCTAATATGTGACAAAAAAAATTTGTATGTAAAATTTAGTACCTATATTTGTATTTGCTTTACTAGTAAACCACACAAAAATTGGAAGTCACTACAGTCAAATTATCTTTAACCAAACTTGAAGTCTCTACTTGTTTACTACTAGCAATAAACTTATCAAGAGTTCTTGCTTATGATTAAATAAATTCTTCTATTGTTTGCTTCTATTTTTTCTTTTCTCATGTCCAGAACTATACTTTCTCTTACGAGGCATGATTATATAACCTAAGATAACAAAAAAATTAAAACTAATTAACTTTATTACAAAGTTCTTAAGAAATTATTAATGTTCATATCAAAAAATATTTCTCATATAATAGTGATATATAGGATTCAAAAAAGAATAATTAATAACATGCATATTAAATTGGCAAACCTAAAACCCTAAATCAAAAATCCTAAATTTCACGACTAATCAATAATAATAATAATAATAATAAATTCATAATTCCACACATAGCAATCCTAAAACCCTAAATAAAAAATTTCACATCTTATAATAAGATAATAAAAGTATAATCATAATAATAAATTGAAGGAAAAAAGAAAAAAATATATAAATGCCTAAATCACCAGTCACCAGATTTCGGATTTTTGGGTGGGGGAACTAAGATTTGAAAAGAGAAGAAGTTTTGATGTCCTAATTTCCTGATTTCAGCCCTAAAATAAAATCTTAAATAAAAATTTTTAAATAATAAGAATATAAGATCATAAACTCATAATAGTATAGTTATAGTAATAAATGAAGGGAAAAAAAAATACATGAATGGCTGAATCACAGATTCGAGTGGGACTCCAAGAGAGAGAGAGAGTGTGTGTGTGAAATTTCAGGTGGGTGGGAGACAGAGAGGGGAAGGAATGTCAACAAATTGGGAGACATGATTTACTTGATTGGGCCAACAAAAAAAAAAAATCAATTTAAAAGTTCATAGGTTGGGTGGGGGAGAGAGAGAGAGAGAGAACAGAGAAAGAGAGGCCCTTCTTTTATTTTTTCTTCATGGGTTGCCTTCGAAATTGAATTTTGGCATAATGTGGCATTTGGGCTTTGGGCATTTGAGGATTTGGGGGCCCTAAAAAATAAGCAAAATTGGGGGGCCTAAAACAGAAGCCTATGTTACTTGTGCTAAGGGCCAAACCTACATGTTATTATTATGCATGCATGAAAATAACAACAAAAGTAAACACAAGGGCGGAAACTTACCTTGTGCAATCTCTCATAAAATAATAATGTAAACCTAAACATGCATACTAACATATGAACATGGATTCTAAACATGCATAAGAAATAATGAACCCTAGAACTAACATGCATAAGAACATGAAATAATAAACCCTAAACTATCAAGCATATGAACATGTAATAACCCTAAGCTATCATGCAAACCTATCATGCTACTACATATTAGGAGAAAGAATATCAAAAAGGAGAACTTTTAAACTATTCACTCATTCTAGTAAACTAGAAGAGAACCCATTTTAGAAAACTATAATGGAACTTATTCTAGAGAACTAGAAAAGAGAGAGAAACTCACCCTAATGAACTAGAAAAGCGAGAAAGAAGAAAAACTATTAAACTAGAAGAAGAAGAAAAAGATGAATAAATACCTCTAAGGCTACTGTAAATCTTCCATGAGCCTCATCTTTTTATGTTAGAGAGCTTCTCAAAACTTGAGTAAGAATTAAATGAAAAACAGTGAGATTTTTGGCTCAAGCATGGACGGTCGAGATTAAATTTAATCCAAATGATTCAAGGCCCATATTGAGTCTCCCAAGGGTCATAGTAATCAGATTAGGTAAAAAAAAAAAGGGAAAGAAATCAGATTAAAAGTGGATAAAGTCCCAAAATAATCAAAAAATCGAAGTTGGAGACGAAATTGGGCATTCTAGGCTGGACCGCCATCCTCCTCTTCCCCTCTCTTTCTCTCTCTATCCAACATTGAATCCCTTATAAAAAACCTAGGGTTTCCTAATCTCTCTCCGCCTGCACCAAGACGTGGTTGGGATGAAGCTCTTTCACACTTCGCCTCCTCAGCCATTGTGATATGCAGCCATTCAAGTCTTTAAAGAAGCATCAACATCGATAAACTAATCTAAGGTAAGATATTGAATATTGAACTTTTGTTTATGATTTTGATTATTATTGTCGATTCCTGTATTGGTTGTAATTGATGTGTATTTTACTATGATTGAGGCCATGAGGGGTTGGCTTTGGGGTTTTTTTGTTTGTTTTTGGGTTTTTTTTTTTTTTTTTTTTTTTTTTTTTTTTTTTCTAGAAAAATCAAACAAAACCTAGGGTTCTTGACCCTAGTTTGGGAACTGAGTTTTTGGGTCCGGTATTTGAGTTCCATATATGGTGGCCGGCGCCAACCTTTCCAAGTTTCACTATTACCTTTTAGTTTCATATATTTATATATTGGTCGGATCCAATTTCTAAAATTTTCAAATAGACCCATACTACAAGGTGTAGACATCCATTTTTTACCATGAGTGTGGTTATGAATGGTTGTCTGTGCTTAGAGATGAAATAGGGTGTCAAAACCCTAAGTTCCCAGTTTTACCCTTTATGGGTAGTTAGGTAGAAGTCATTATCACATGTAGGTTTTTAGGTTAGATTAAGTCGGTTGTTTTTGCATTAGGTTTTTAGAGAGTCTAGGAGCATCCCTGCAAAATCCC
>JAESVK010069195.1:0-27323 GCA_017140935.1 Hamamelis virginiana
TAAACGATATGATAGGATGACCAAGTGAGTGTGAACCATTAGACTTCTCTTCTACAAGGTTGAATGTTTTCCTAGAAATGGTTGACTTAGGTATCTATCTCATCATATTTAGCACTATTATATTATGATTACCAACTAGACACGCAATACAAGAACATTGACTTCCCAATTTCCAAGATATTCACTGACAGCAAGTAGGATTCAATGCAACCCCCTTTTGCTTGGAAAATAGAAGCAATGCAACATTGTAACTAACCCATTATTTATTTCATCATTCTTCACCATCTCACTGTAAACTATCATATTGTTATATAAATTAACAACTACAATCATACCCAAGATCACAACTATCATAATATAATATAATTACATAATGCGGAAATTAAACAACATATCCGGATCCATAATCGCAATCAAATCTTCAAATAGAACAGTCTTCGTTCTTGATGGAAAAAGGGTTTCTCTCTCTTGACCCTCTTTCACCTTCTGTCAGTTTCTTCAGATAATCTGATGGGTAATCTGAATACCTATTTATGGGTAGAGGGAGGACCAGTTTCCAACTTCGATTAGAACTCCACTAGCCCATCATAGTAGGAGATATTAGGAAACCACTTCTAATATTAACCAATCAGAAATTGGATAGAAGTGGTTAACATTATCCCATAAACCCACTATGTCACATGTGCTAATATTACGTGGGTCATTAATAAAGATTTAAATTTAAATTTAAATCTTACATTCTCCCACTTGGCCCATGTGATAACTTTATAGTAGAATTTAATGAGTCTAACATTAGGCGCGCAATAAACCACATCCAACCATACTTTAATTTGGTCATCATAATACCATAAATAAACAACCCACTAATGCAAGTCATGGCGGTTCCACATCATTCATGCGATATAGTTCCTTCCATGCACCACAACACTAGCAAACTATTTAATACAGTCTATAAATAAGAAGTGCATTCAAAAGGTCCAACAATAATGTCTTTTATTTCAAAGACTATTCCTGTTAATATTTGTTCATTCTCATATATGTACGTACACAATTAATACAGAAATAATTAATCAAAAACACATTTAATAAGGTCTCAAAGTATCAAATAACATAATAACATAAAACAATCCATTACAATAATAAATGTTATGGGTCATATCCAAGACCCATGCTATTAGCATGTTCCTTAAATGTCTTTGGAGCCAACCCCTTTGTCAATGGATCTGCAATCATTAGTTGTGTGCTTATGTGTTCTATTGATACTCGTTGTTTCTGAACTTCTTCCTTAACGGCAAAGTATTTCAATTCCATGTGTTTAGCACCCTTAGAATACCTGTCGTTCTTAGAGAAAAACACAGCTGCGGAGTTATCACAATAAATTCTCAGCTATTTGGCAATGGAGTCAACAACCCCAAGTCCTGAAGTTCCGCAACCACAATCCATGAACAGTGGCCTCAAAGCATGCCACAAATTCAGCTTCCATAGTAGATGATGCAGTGATAGTTTGCTTTGCACTCTTCCATGATATTGCTCCTCCAGCTAATAGAAACAAATAACCGAAAGTAGGCTTCCTACTATCAATGCATCCACCAAAATCTGAATCTGAGTAGCCAATTACCTCTAGATTATCAGATCTCCTAAACGTGAGCATGTAATTCTTCGTACCTTGCAGGTACCTCATGACTTTCTTTGCAGCTTTCCAATGATCCATTCCAGGATTGCTTTGGTATCTCCCTAACATACCAACAGCAAAACTGATGTCCGGTCTAGTGCAGGTCTGTGCATACATTAAGCTTCCTACTGCAGATGCATAAGGAATCCCTTCCATTTGTTTTCGTTCCCATTCATTTTGCGGGCATTGCATAAGGCTGAACTTATCCCCTTTTTGAATAGGGGTATCGCCAGCAGAAGATTTTTCCATTCTGAATCTCTCTAGAACTCTTTCAATATATGCTTTCTGAGACAACCCTAACAGTCCATGTGATCGATCCCGGAATATTTCAATTCCTATCACGTAAGTTGCCTCACCCATATTTTTCATTTCAAAGTTCTTAGAGAGAAACTTCTTGGTTTCATGCAATAAACCAAGATCACTACTAGCAAGCAAAATATCATTAACATACAAAATCAGAAATATAAACTTGCTCCCACTGACCTTTAGATAAATACAACGATCAACAACATTTTCTTTAAATCCAAAGGAAATAATGATATCATTAAACTTAAGATACTATTGTCGGGAAGCTTGTTTAAGTTCATATATTGACTTCTTAAGTTTGCAAGCTAAATGCTCATTTCCTTTAATGGAGAAACCTTCAGGTTGATCCATATAGATTTCTTCATCTAAACTCCCATTTAAAAAAGTAGTTTTCACATCTATTTGGTGTAGCTCCAAATCATAATGAGCTACTAATGCCATAATGATTCTAAGTGAGTCTTTCTTGGATACAGGAGAGAAAGTCTCTTTGTAATCAATGCCTCCTCTCTGAGTAAAACCTTTGGCCACTAGTCTAGCTTTATATCGTTCAATATTGCCCTTAGAGTCGCGTTTAGTCTTAAAGATCCATTTGCAACCTACTTTCTTGTATCCTTTGGGCAATTCAACGATTTCCCAGACTTCATTCTGGTCCATTGATTTCAACTCATCATTCATGGCATCAATCCATTTAGTAGAATTATTACTTTCTATGGCCTGTGAAAACGAAACCGGATCCTTACTTGATCCTATATCAAATTCAGATTCTTGTAGGTAAACCACATAATCATCCGAAATAGCAGACCTCCTTTCCCTTTGAGATCTTCTTAATGCTACTTCTTGGGGTTCTCCTACTATTTGTTCATTGGCAACAATCTCATTATGGAGTGGTGGATCATTAATTTGTTGTTCAATGTTGTTAGGTCGTTCAACAACTAGAGGAACAACAATTTCCCTTGAAGCTAGTGGTACTGGGATAGACACCCTAACTTCTTGAATTACCACATTTCGTGGTTTATCACTCCCACTAATGTTACCATCTTCAATAAATCTGGCATTACCGGTTTCTATAATTCTCGTACTATGGTTAGGACAATAAAACCTATACCCTTTAGATTTTTCAGGGTAACCAATAAAGTAACCACTGATCGTTCTTAAGTCCAATTTATTTTCATGTGGATTATAGATTCTAGCCTCTGCTGCACAACCCCAGACATGTAGATGTCTTAGGCTCGGTTTCCTTCCTGTCCACAGTTCAAAAGGAGTCTTTGGAACTGCCTTACTAGGAACCCGATTCAACAGATAAACAGCAGTCTTAAGGGCTTGCATCCATAATGATAAGGGCAAGGTAGAATTACTTAACATACTTCTAACCATATCCATTAGAGTACGATTACGCCTTTCAGCTACACCATTCTGTTGTGGCGTGCCTGGCATAGTGTACTGTGCACAAATGCCATGCTTTTCTAAGAGTTTAGCAAATGGGCCTGGGCATTGCCCAGATTCATTATATTTTCCATAATATTCACCACCTCTATCCGATTTAATGATTTTCACATTTCTTTCTAATTGTCTTTCAACCTCAGTAATGTACACCTCAACGGCATCCACTGCTTGAGATTTTTCATGCAACAAATAAATATAACCATAACATGAAAAATCATCTATAAAGGTGATAAAATACCATTCTCCACCAAAAGATGGTGTATCAAAAGGCCCACAAATATCTGTATGGATAATCTCAAGAAGTTCATTACTTCTTGTGGCACCCTTCTTGTGTGTTTGGTTTGTTTACCCTTAATACAATCCACACACACACTGAGATCGGTAAAATCAAGGTTTGGGAGAACCCCATCTTTTACTAGCCTCTCCAGCCTTTCTCTAGAAATATGTCCTAGCCTTTTATGCCACAAGTTAGAGGAATTTTCATTTATTAGGCTACGCTTAGTATCAATATTATGATGCAGGGTAAGAAGAGTTTCAGCAAAATAATTATCAAGCTTTAATTTGTACAAGCCATCACAAAGAATACCAAAACCAACAATAAAAGTATTCTTTAACAAACTAAAACTTTTATTCCCAAATTTAAAGGAGTAACCATCAATATCAAGTTTGGATAAAGAAACTAAATTTCTAGAAACAGAAGGAACATAAAGAGTCTGAAATAAATCTAAATAATGGTCAGTGTCCAAAAATAAATGATAAGTGCCAATGGCTTCAATTGGAGCTTTAACCCGATTTCCCATAAATAAGAAGTGTTCATTTGGATTTATGGTTTGTGTCGTAAAGAATCCCTGCATCGTATTGGAAACATGAGTAGTAGCCCCAGAATCAATCCACCAAGTATTAGAAGGAACTTCAGTTAGGTTTGATTCGAAACATACATAAATTAAACTTTTACCTTTCTTTTCGAACCACTCCCTACGTTTTGGGCAGTCTTTCTGATAGTGTCACGACTTTTTGCAGAAGTGACACTTGTCATTGCCTTTTTCCTTCTTATAAGCTTGAGCATTCTGGTTGGGCTCATTTGCCTTGTAAGGACCACGCTTTATGTCCTTTTTGTGCTTCCTCCATTTCCTATTAGCTCATTGACTTACGAGATGAGCTGAATGATGTCCAAGCTGCTTAAGTCTTGCCTCTTCTTGGATAACCATACTGGCCAATTCATTCACATTCCACTTATCCTTTATAGTGTTATAATTAATCTGAAATGACCCATACTGAGGAGGCAAGGAATTTAAAATAAATTGAACGAGAAAGAACTCATCCACACTCATCCCTAAGGTCTTTAATTGAGCAGCCAAATTTGACATTTCAATGACATGCTCATTCATGCCACGTGTACCATCAAATTTCATGATGGTAAGCTTGGCCATAAGTGTCCCCGCAAGAGACTTGTCAGCAATTCGGAAACGTTCTTCCACATTAGTAAGGAATTCTTTAGCATTTTCAGTTAAGGGAAGTGTAGACTTGATGTTGTTTGCTATGGTCATTCGCATAAATTTAATGCTTAGTCTGTTTGAATTTTCCCATGCTTTGAGAAAAGCCTTTTCTTCCGCACTGCTTGTATCAGTAATAGCAGCAGGTTTCTCAGATTCAAGAGCTACATCAAGGTCCAGTACACCAAGGTGAAACTGAACCTGTTCTTTCCAATCTGAAAAATTCATTCCATTTAAAATTGGAACAGACGAAGCATGCGAATGCAATAAAACTGGAACAGATACTGCAATGAATAATTTATGCTCACTACATTAGTGCTAAAAGTTATAAAAAAAAAATAGATAATTAACCAAACATAAAACACACATCAAAACAATAATAAATAGTGTTACCGTGATCTACCTTTGGGTTAATCTTATGGTAAACTATTAAACAATTATGGTGATTCCCTTTTACCAATAGGACTAATTGATAAAATATTTATAGTTAAGTAGGTCCGTTACCTTTGGGAATTAGGTCCAATTCAACTATGAATATTCACCAATTATCCTATCACAATTCAATAATTACTTGAAAATAGTGCACCTTTGGGTCAACTTAATATTCTCATAATTAAAGATTGCGATTTGCAAAGTCATTATTAATTTAATATTGGGAATGAATATTAAATTTCAATAATTTAATTTGGTATTTACGTGTCATTCCAGTTAGGCCACTTTGGTGGCTACCAAACCGTGTCATAATATAAAATTCCAAATTAAAATAATGACTTTACACAATCATTAGATCAAATTAATAGTAATGTGTTCAAGATATCAACTTAATTAGAACACGTTAAATACCATAAAGAAAACAATCTGTATAAGCATGTAACATTAAAGTCAAAATCCGTACACGTTAATTTCCAAAGAAATCCGGACAGTGAAAAGGGTGAAACCAAACATTAGTACACAGCATATATGTATATGTATTAGTTTAACAAATGGAAAAACATTATGTGCACGGATCCATAAATAGGTATTATTAAATGGATGTGTACGAAGCATTATGTGTTGTAAGACCCCGAAAATTTTTTTTTTAGCATATATATATATTTTATCTATTTATATATGTGATTGTTGTTATTATATTTTAAATATACACTTGGCATTTTGCCATTGGGCAATGAAATGTGCCATGTGGTCATCAATTAAGAAGGGTGCATGAGAAATTATGTACACCCTTGGGTGACATCTAAAATGTGAATGATGGGTATATATGAATGGTGGATGAATGAAAGAATGGTGGATGAATCTAAGAGTGGTAGCTAAATTTGAGAGTGGTAGATAAATTTGAGAATGGAAGATGAGAATGATGGATGAATGTAAGAATGGTGGATAAATTTGAGAATGGAAGATGAGAATGATGGATGAATGTAAGAGTGGTAGATAAATTTGAGAATGGAGGATGAATCATTTCTCTATAAATACCACATTTCAAATGCTAATGAATACACAAGTAGTAGCGAAGAAAGAATTTAGAGAAAGAAAGAGAAAGAAAAGAGAGTGAGAAGTACTCTTTGAGTTGGCAAGGAGTAAGCACTTGAAGTTCAACACACACACAACCAAGGTAGGGTTCTACTATCTTACATATTTCATGTTGAGTTTGAAAGAAAATAAGGATTTCTTGTCTTCTTTAGAAGTAGAAATCTTGTTTGATAAATTCATGCAAAAATGAATTTGGCTTGAGGTTGAAAAATTAAAGTTCATATACGTTGAATTTTTCAGATTTCAATTCATAACAGTTTTAGTATAGAAATTCTAATTAAATGTAGAAAAATCGTTTTTGAGCAAGGTTTGTTGGAATAATTTCCTAACTTCTAAATTTGTTTTCAATAAAAATTTTATGAAGAAATGATGTGATTTACTATTTTTCTTTGATTTTAGAAATGGCTGTTACACAGCAGGTAATCACACTGTTTTTGTGTATCAACTTGAATTTAAAATCGGATGATGTTCCACTCATCCTAAAATCTTGAAAATTTATGGAGGTATTCATACGTGAATCTAGTTTCTACCTGTAAAATTTCACATTTTTATTCGAAGAGATGAATTTTTAAAAATTCAAATACTATTGCTGGGTTGAACAAATATATATATTTCCAGCTTTTTGTTTTGAGATGCTAAATAATATTTTAGCATAGAAAAATACTTTTTCCTTGAAGCATTTCGAATTTATGAATAATATTGACAGGAAAATGGTTTTATTTTATGAGATATATATAAATATTATATATATGTCAATGATGTTGATAATTCAATTGAGTGATAATATTGAATTGAAGTATTTCTTTAGATACCTAAGGGTATTTATACAAATTAGTTGAGATATCTGGAAAAAAATGGATACTGTGGACTTAAGGTAAACCCCTGAGAATGAATATATTTCTTAGGGAACTGTGTTGACCTATATTCAGTAATGATATATATTACGAATGGTGATGTGATTATCAAGTATAAGATAATAATAAAGATTATAACATGCTGTTATTGTTTATTATGAATAACATAATGTATATGGCGCATGTTATTTATGATGCATAAAATATATGCATGTGATATTTGCCATACTAATTGCAAAATAAATTGGCATATGGCAACGTGGTTGTATTGGAAAGAAAGTGACTGGGCTCATAAGTAAATTCCATACATCTCCTAGTAACAATGTATTTGTGAAAATAAAACCGTGCGCTTGTTATGTAGACATACGTGTATGGGTATGTATGTTGTGCATACAAGCAAAGCGAGAAATATTATTATTTGGAGAAGTATGGAGAATTACAAAGGCACAGTTACAGGTAGTGGCTCAAGTTGATTCATATGTATATCATTGATATAACTGTTGAAATGAAATATATGAGCAGATATACTATGAAATGTATGCATGAAATGTAATACATGAAGTATTGATATAAGATGTATGCCATATGTATTGCATGAAATAATTGCATCTGGCATGAGACACAGTTACATGTGAGGTATATTGCATAGAAAATCATATGCATTTGTGATAAATTATGTAACTGAGGAATTGAGACACCACCGATGGACAAAAGATCCTGGTAACAGTTAGTGCACTAATATATCACCCTTGCTAAAAACAGTACGTAAACCCTCTTGTCAATGAGTGACAATCGCGGTAGGTCCTAAAAAGGCGGGGACTGGGTGATATACATCCTAAAAAGGCGGGGATGCTGTTGTGGTAAGATGGTTGAGTACCTTAAAAATGAGGTAGCCATCTGTTATGATGAAATAGTAAATCTTAAAAATAACGTTGCTATTTGAAGTACTGATATCCGTTTGGTAAGAAAGACAGGACAGAGAAGATGGCAGACATAATTGCATAAGCATTGCATTGTATATCTGTCATATGCATAAAGCATGATTATTTTTATAAAAAAAAAAATGAGATGAATATATCCTGCAATATATCAATGAATAAGGATATTATATGTGATGTTTAATTGATGATGAGATTTATTGATGGATTTAAAAATCCTGATGTTTCTTTTAAAAGCATCATGTAATATTTGAGGTTTACGAACCTTACTGAGCAATAGTGGTTTTTGCTCACCCCGTTTATTTTTCCCCCCCCCCCACAGGATCAAGTCAGTAACTTGGAAGAGAAAATTTGGAAGTTATGAGGATGGATCTGACAGTGTTACTCTCTGTGAATACTCATTTAGAGTTTGAGAATAATTTGAGTACATTACGGGACTGTACTCACATGAAATACTAGTACTCATTGTTGTCTTTATATTTTGGAATGTAGTATTTTCCGCACTTTATGTATTTTATAAAACTCTTAAATTTGTATTGGAATTATCCAAAGATGAGTGTTAGATGTATTATGTTCTTGTATCATTTTCGCATAGGGGTTACCCTGTGTGGGGTGTTACATGTGTACTAATAATCCGTACACATTAATTTCAAAAGAATAATCCAACCTGGGTTTTAGCACATGTAATCTATTATAATAGTAAACATGAAATACAATCATTCATCAGTGTGTGACATCATAATATTATATATATATATTCCATACATAAAACGTGAAGTATACAATTCCATATAAACTATATATGTGTGTGAACAATTCCATATAAAATGGAGTTTTTCCAAATCAATAGCAGGCATCCCGTACGTATGGTCAAAAGCAAAAGTTCCATACATTAGATCATTATGAAGTCATTAGTTTGTACACATATGTATTAACAGTACCAAAAATAATTATATTAATAACATAAAAACATATGTACCGATTATTTCAATATTCGAAACTCAGGCTCTGATATTACATGTAAACTATCATGTTGTTATATAAATTAACAACTACAATCATGCCCAAGATCACAACTATCATAATATAATATAATTACATAATGCGAAAATTAAACAACATATCCGGATCCATAATCGCAATCTTCACGCGATCAAATCTTCAAATAGAACAGTCTTCGTTCTTGATGGAAAATGGTTTCTTTCTCTTGACCCTCTTTCACCTTCTGTCAGTTTCTTCAGATATGGGTAATCTGAATACCTATTTATGGGTAGAGAGAGGACCAGTTTCCAACTTCGATTAGATCTCCACTAGCCATCATAGTAGGAGATATTAGGAAACCACTTCTAATATTAACCAATCAGAAATAGGATAGAAGTGGTTAACATTATCCCATAAACCCACTATGTCACATGTGCTAATATTACGTGGGTCATTAATAAAGATTTAAATTTAAATTTAAATCTTACACTCACATACTACAAATCACAGATAGAAATGGTGGATCAATGAAAATGGTTTCTTCAGGATTTCTGTTCTTTATTTCTTCCATGATCATACACCTAGTTAGAATTGTCATTGCCCAGCCTAACTTTGTACAATATATTTGTTCAGACAGTGGTGAATATATCAGTAACAGCACTTACCAGGCAAACCTCAATAGTCTCCTTTCCGCTCTATCCTCCAACACTGAAATCGACTACGGGTTTTACAACTTCTCCACCGGCCAGAACACTAGCAAAGTTAATGCAATTGCGCTCTGTAGAGGAGATCATACTCCAGGTAAGTGCCGTAGTTGTGTCAATGACTCTAGTCATGAGCTCACACATCTTTGTCCTTACCAGAAGGAGGCAATTGGATAGTATGATAGGTGTATGTTACGATACTCAGATCGCTCCATATTTGGCGTTCTCGAAACTAGGCCTCTTCACCTTGAGGCGAATCCAAATAATGCCTCGAACGTGGATGAATTAAATCAGGCCTTGGAAACCTTGTTCAACAACCTAAAAACCCAAGCTGCGTCTGGTGGTTCTCGTAAGAAGTTTGCAGCTGGAGTGAATTCCACATGCTTGCAAAAAATCTATGCATTTATGCAGTGTACGCCTGATTTATCTGAGCTAGAGTGCAGAAATTGCCTAGATGGGGCTATTAATATGTTTCCAGGAGGTAGTGATCGGAAGGAAGGAGGGAGAATTTTTAGCCCCAGCTGCAATGTTAGGTTCGAGTTGTTCCCAGTTGTCGATGAGTCTACGGATAATTTTCTACCATCACGACCATATACTCACCCAGCTAACTTATCTCCTCCGCCACTAAATAATACCACATCTACGAAAGGTACCCATATCTCCATGCCTCAAATATTATGAATCAAACTTGGTACTTTTGCTTTTAGAGTGAATATGCAAAGCTCACAGGCCCCAGCTTGTCTCACTCACTTGCAACCAAAAATTACTCCATTCACGTTCTGCTGTATTTCGTAACAAAACTTAGTTGAGTTGAGATATACATGGTCTGGTCCCCTTGAATGGAATGATTTGCATAAGCAATTTATAGCTACTATGTTGGCATATGTAGAACAAGATAACTATTTTATCTCCTCTACCTGTCACCTCGCTCATCCTCCAATCTAAATAGAATGTTGTGTTTGAAGATCATATTGTTCTTTGAAATGGTTGACTTATGATTACCAACTGGATAAATGAAACAACCTATCACTAAAAAAAAAAAAAAAAATTTTCCTTTTTTTTTTTTTTTTTTTTTCTTCCTAAAATTCCTTATCTGAATTGTCCTGGGTTGTTTGGGTAACTGTAGGAACATGTGGCAAGGTTCTTGATGAATTGTGTACTTTTGTTTTCTTAAAACAGAGTAGATAGCATGGGTTAAAAAGGTTTCACAAAAAGCCAACTTTTTGCATTGCCTAAACATGGCCAGATCTTCCTATACTGTCAGGTAGAGCTAGTAATCAAAGATATATGTTCTGTTCTTGTCTTCCACCCTGGTTTGAAATAGAAATTACAAAAGTAATGTCACAAGCTTTGCCAGTACTGTCTTGACTCTTGTCTCTGGTATATAGAGACATTCAAGAGATTATCACTCACATTTGTGATAACCAGAACACATTTTTGGTTTTTGCAGGAAAGAAGAGTAACAAATCTCGAACTTCATCATCATCGTCATTCCAACAGTTACTTCTGTGATAATTATTGTATGCATCCTCATCTTTTTAAGAGCAAGGAAGCCAAGGGAAAAAGATGAAAGTAAGTTAAAATTGGCTCATCCTTGTTATTTTAGAAAAGGGCTAAGTAGGCTTCATTTTCGGCAATGGAATTCATTTTCTTAGTAGTTTTTGCTACATTTAGTACTAAGCAAAACTAGTGAAAAAATATGATATACACTGGATGATAAGCTCCGAAAATGTACCAGTTTGTTACTGCTGTTCAAATGCTTTTATTTCTGAAATATCTGTTAAGTTGCTCCTTTTATGAAGCTATGGATGAAATTAAAAGTGTGGATTCCTTGCAATTTGACTTTGGCACTATTAGAGTCGCGACAGATAACTTTACTGATGCTAATAAGCTTGGTCAAGGTGGATTTGGTGCTGTTTACAAGGTAATTAAACATATGATATTAAAAGAATATCAATTATCTGTCAACCTTTTGAATCTGAATTTCAATTCCTTGATCATGTTTTGAATTTTTTTACATCAAATTTATTCCGATATCTCTTCAGGGTAGGCTTTCCAGTGGACAAGATATAGCTGTGAAGAGGCTGTTGATGAATTCTGAACAAGGAGAACAAGAGTTTAAGAATGAGGTCCTGTTAGTGGCCAAGCTTCAACACAAGAATTTGGTTAGGCTCCTAGGATTCTGCTTGGAAGGTGTTAGATTATATGTAACTTATTGTAATTGATTCTCAGTATTGTATAGTCAACTCTAGCTGTTACTAGCTGTTAGTTACCTTAGATAGTTTAGTTTCCATATACTGTATTTTGCTTGCCTATATAAGGCCACCCAATTGTACATGAATACACACATTGAATATAAAAAGACTAAGGTCTTTCTTCATGGTATCAGAGCAGGTTCTCTGAAACCTTCTTCTCTTCCGCTGCTCTCACGGTTCAGGCCATCCAGCAACCGTGTAGGCTCATTTTTCATATTTTTCCGGCGAGCACATCACTGTTTGCCTTTGGTTCTTTATCTTCGTCAGCACCAAACTCAATTTCAAGGCCATAGCAAGGTAGCCACTGTCGATACGAGCACGGTGATATAAATTTTGTCGCCGGAAACACCCTCACGCGCCGCCACGCGCCGTCAGAAGTCCGAGAGTGAGATCCACGTGCCACTGCTGTAGGCGCGTCAAATCCACGCGCTGAGCATCCACCCCACGCGTCGTCTTTATTGATTTAGGGCTGACGTCATCAGCCACGACCCGTGCCCATGCCCGTGACCCGTGACCAGCTCCCGTTGACCGTTGACGACCCGTTGACCGTTGACAGTTGACCGTTGACTTTGACCGGAAAATTTTGCTCAGGTGCTTTCTGACTTATTTTCGCATCCTGAATCCATTTTTGCTGTCTGTTTTTCGATTTGAAATTTAGATATGCCTCATGATGAGATCTCTCGTCCTATTCATGTTATTTTTGATGGAGATAACTTTGCTCAGTGGTCTCAAGCCATGCGTAGTTATCTCAAGGGCCGCAAGTTGTGGCTTTATGTCTCTGGTGACCGTCCTATCCCAGCCAAAGAGGAAAAAGAAACTGATTCTGCCTATGCCATTCGAGTGGAGGATTGGGAAAGTGCTAATCATCAAATCATCACGTGGTTTCGCAATACTTCTATTCCCTCCATTGTTGATGAGTTTGGCAATCTTGATATTGCAAAAGAGGTCTGGGATTTACTTTTTACTCGGTATGCTGGACCGAGTGGTGCACGCAATTTTAAGCACACGCGCAAAATCTATCAGATTCATCAGGAACCAGGTGAGCGCATCACTGTATACCACAGTCGGATGAAATCTATTTGGGATCAATTAACTGCATCTGAACCAGTCCTCTCTAATTCTGCTGACGCCAAATTCGTTTACGTTCACCGTGAACAAGGACGACTGTTTCAATTTTTGATGGGTCTCCGTGATGAGTTTGAATCCGCCAGAAGTCATATTCTACATCAGAATCCTTTACCAACAGTATCTCAAGCAATTCATGAGTTAGTTGATGATGAGACACGTCTTCAGACCGAACCCATCTCTCAGACTATGGTTCTTGCTACTCCAGCCTCTGTTCCACAGACTGTTACTCCTGTTTTGCCTTCTGCAGGTTCTTCTACTTATATTTCAAGAGGCAAGGGGAATAATTCCAGACGGCACAACAACAAGAAGCCTCTTATTATTTGCAGGTTCTGTAAGAACAAAGGTAATTCTGTTGAAACTTGTTACACTCGTCAGCGTATTCTTCAGAACATTGCTGCCTTGACTCAGTCTGAATTATCTGCTGTCGATTCTCATTCCGCATCTGGAAATACTTCATCACTATCTATGGGAGATTTACAGGATATGGTTAATCAGGTTCATCTTCCATCTTCCAGTGCATCCAACACTGCTCTTTCTACGACATCAGGTAATTCTCCTACATGGCTACTTGATTCTGCTTGCTGCAATCATATGACTTCTTCTACTGATGTTGTATCTACACACACTACCACTTCTCTTCCTACCATATACACTGCCAATGGTTCTCCTATGCATGTCTCTTACTTTGGTACTATCTCTACACCAGCTTTATCTGTTTCCAATATTTATCAGATTCCCCAACTTACTCATAATCTTTTATCTATTGGGCAACTTACTGAACTTGGTTTTTCTTTCGCCTTTTCTTCTACTGGTGTTGTTGTGCAGGATTCTCAGACGGGGCAGATCGTTGGGACCGCCCGTAAGGTCGGAAGGCTGTTTGAGCTCGTCTCTCTTCATCTCCCTTCTTCTCGCCTCTCTGCTTCTGCCGTTTCTTGAACGAGAACTTCTTCTCTTGCTTTATGGCATTCCCGTCATGGTCATGCATCTGTTTCTAGGGTTAAACAACTAGTTTCTAGGGGTTTGTTGGGTTCAGTTTCAAATAAGAGTTTTGATTGTATGCCTTGTCAATTTGGCAAATAAACTGCTTTACCTTTTAATAACAGTGTTTCTCATGCTATTTCTCCCTTTGATCTTATTCATTCTGATGTATGGGGTCCTTCTCCCATTACTACACAGGGAGGGTCACGTTATTTTGTTATTTTTGTGGATGATTTTTCTCGATATACTTGGATTTATCTTTTCAAAAATCGTTCTGAACTTTATCAAATATATCGTGACTTTACTAAAATGATTGAAACACAGTTTTCTAAACCCATCAAAGTTTTTTGATCTGATAATGCCCAAGAATATAAAGCAAATGAATTTCTTGATATTCTACATCAATTTGGTACTCTTCCTCATTCTTCTTGTGCTGGCACATCTCAGTAAAATGGCAGAGCTGAGCGCAAACTTCGACATATTCTCGATGTTGTTCGTGCTACCACTATTGCTGCTTCTACTCCTTCTCACTTTTGGGGGGAAGCTGCTCTCACTGCCGTTTACACCATCAATCGGTGTCCTTCTCCTATTGTTCAAAATCAAACTCCTTATGATCTGCTGTTTGGTTCTTCTCCATCCTATGACTTACTCAGAGTCTTTGGATGTGTCTGTTTTGTTCTTCTTCAAGATCATGAACGAAACAAACTTCAGTCTCGTTCTCGATTATGTTGTTTTCTTGGGTATGGAATTGGTCAAAAAGGTTATAGGTGTTATGATCCAATCAGTAAACGTCTTCGTGTTTCTCGACATGTGATCTTTTGGGAATACAAAATGTTTCACAAACTGCCTCATGTCACTGTTTCCTCTGTTGATCCTATTCCTGAACTCTTTCCTACTTTTCCTGAGGAGTCTCCCCCTTCTATTCCTGATATACCTTCTACTGTGTCTGATGAGCCTCCAGCACCGATCTTCGACGAGCCCACTGATACTTTTCCAGCTGTGGATCCTGCTGGTCCTTCTGACCCTCATGCACCTCGCCGCTCTCATCGGGTAACTACACTTCCTTCTCATCTTCGTGACTTCCATTGCTTTTCTGCTCTTGCCTCTCTCCAGGAACCTCAGACTTTTCGTGAGGCTTCCTCTAACCCTTTATGGCAGCAAGCTATGAAAGAAGAGTTGGATGCATTACATAAGACAGGAACATGGGATTTGGTTGATCTTCCTTCTGGTAAATCTGCTATTGGTTGTAAATGGGTTTATAAGATCAAGACTCGGTCAGATGGTACTATTGATCGCTACAAGGCTCGTCTTGTTGCCAGGGGTTTTACTCAGGAGTATGGGATTGATTATGAGAAGACTTTTGCTCCAGTGGCTCGACTTTCTTCTGTCAGGACTCTTATTGCCATTTCTGCAGCTCGCAAATGGCCACTCTTTCAGATGGATGTCAAAAATGATTTTCTTAACGGTGAACTCTCAGAAGAAGTCTATATGAAGCTTCCTCCTGGTTTTTCTCACCCTCCGGGGTTTCCTCATAGAGTATGTCGACTACGGTGGGCACTTTATGGTCTTAAGCAAGCTCCTCGAGCCTGGTTTGCCAAATTCAGCTCTACTATCTCTCAGCATGGTTTTTCAGGCAGTTCTTTTGATACAGCTCTTTTTCTGAGACTGTCTGATCATGGCATCACTATTCTACTATTGTATGTAGATGATATGATTATTACAGGTGATGATATGCAGGGTATTCGGGATCTAAAGCACTTCCTTGGTCGACAGTTCGAAATGAAAGATCTTGGTTCTCTTAATTACTTTCTTGGTCTAGAAATTTCTTCTTCTACAGAAGGTCATTATCTTACTCAGGTCAAGTATACTTCAGATCTGATTTCTCGAGCCAGTATCACTGATAGCAAGATAGTCGACACCCCTATAGAGTATAACTGTCGCCTCAATTCTCATGATGGCGAATCTCTATCTGATGCTACTCTTTACAGACAGCTTGTTGAGAGTCTAATTTATCTCACTGTTACTCGTCCTGACATTTCCTATGCAGTTCATGTAGTCAGTCAGTTTATAGCTGCACCTCGATATCCTCATTATGCTGCTGTTCTCAGGATTCTTCGATATCTGAAAGGCACCATTTTTGATGGACTTCACTTTTCTTCCCATTCTTCATTAACGCTTCAGGCATATTCAGATGCAGATTGGGCAGGTGATCCTACTGATCGTCGATCTACTACAGGATATTGCTTTCTTCTTGGTGATTCTCTTATCTCTTGGAGAAGCAAGAAACAAACAGTTGTTGCTCGTTCCAGCACTGAAGCAGAATATAGAGCACCGGCAGCTACCACAGCTGAACTTATTTGGTTACGTTGGTTATTACAGGATCTTGGCGTTGATTGCTCCAATATTGCAACTAAACTTCACTGTGATAATCGAAGTGCTATTCAAATTGCTCACAATGATGTCTTCCATGAACGTACTAAACATATTGAGATTGATTGTCACTTCATTCGTCATCATTTGCTTCAAGGTACACTCATACTTCCGTCTGTTTCCTCTCAGGATCAGTTAGCTGATATCTTCACAAAACCTCTTCCTCCAAGAACTTTTCGAGGCTTAGCTTCCAAACTCAAAATGGTTTCTCTTAAACCACCATGAGTTTGAGGGGGGATGTTAGATTATATGTAACTTATTGTAATTGATTCTTAGTATTGTATAATCAACTCTAGCTGTTACTAGCTGTTAGTTACCTTAGATAGTTTAGTTTCCATTTACTGTATTTTGCTTGCCTATATAAGGCCACCCAATTGTACATGAATACACACATTGAATATAAAAAGACTAAGGTCTTTCTTCAGAAGGAAAGGAAAGGCTTCTAATTTATGAGTTTTTGCCTAATACAATCCTCAATCACTTCATATTTTGTATGACTGCACTTTTTATTTGAATTTTTATAGCAATTTTTAGAATTTCATTTCAGATGCATGTATCTAACAAGTATAATTGAACAAGTATAATTCTTAGACCTCAATAGCTACCTAGATGCTTATGTGCATATAATCTGATGATATCCTGCAATATGTTGCATCTGTGTTGATGGCTGCAATTTTCCTTTTCAATGGATAGCTTTAACTGGCAAGCTGCAGGTCAAGTGTAAAATGACATGATAATGCAAATATGTAGAGAAATACTACCTTCTTTTTGTTTGTTTACTCCATTTGATTCTGAATTATGCATCAATATACTTTTTCCAACAGTGGATACATGGCGCCAGAATATGCAATGGAGGGTTTATTTTCAATAAAATCCGATGTTTACAGCTTTGGAGTTCTAATGCTAGAAATCATAAGTGGAAAAAAGAATACTGGCTTCTATAATTCAGACCATGGCCAAAGCCTTCTATCGTATGTAACTTACTATTTCCTTGTCTATTTATCGAACCCTCTAGTTCTTCTTTTTCTTTTTCGGCTCAATAAGCTTAAATTTGAGCATGATTTCTTTCCTTTTCTGATTGTGAACTCAAATATGACATCAAACAGGCATGGAAAATATGGAATGAAGGCAAAGGACAAGAGTTGATTGATCAGAACTTAATTGATACTTGTCCTATAAGTGAGGCTCTAAGATGGATCCATATTGCATTGCTGTGCATTCAAGAAGACCCTAATAATAGACCCACCATGTCAACAGTTGTTCTCATACTTGGAAGCAAATCAGCAGAACTGCCACAACCATCAGCACCTCCTTTCTCTGTGGGTCGATTTTTCATGTCTGATCAATCTTTGTTGACTGGGATAGGAACAGTGTATCTCACAGATCAATCTTCAACAAACCTTTCTAGCTAGTTAACAGACGGTGGTTTCATTGTTAATTTATAAATTTTCCCAACTCACCATATATGTCTAGGAATGTATGTGATATTAATTTGTCTGCAATGCCACTAGTTGCAAAGAGTACGAATTACATTTATGATTTGTGCTTGCTTATGAAACACTAGTTGTAACAGTGTAGACAGGTTTGTCTTCTTTACAGGTAATTTAAATCAGTGGAAAATACAATTAATGGTGACACAAATGAAAATTTTATAATTAGATTATAAATGAGAGGCGCCTGAAGGCCATCACTGAGTGTTTTGATCTTTCCAAAATGGGTTCGTGGGAGGGTTCAGCTAGATAAGATCCTCAGCTTCAATATTACACAAAGTGACTGCTCTCAAGATTCGAACATGCAAATTCGTCTTAACAACCCAAGAGTTTTGCCATTGCACCAGTACTGCTGATAAAATCTAGTCTTGATGTGGCTAAGATTTCTAAACTTGGTTTAGTAATTGGTACAAGCTGCACTTTGTAGCACCTCTATTGAATAATGCACCAAAATAAACGTATGAACACTATTCAAGGGCAGACAATCCTTTCTGGGGAGGAATTGTGACAATATGGCTAATTTCATCAGGCTGGGCCACTTCAAATCTCTTTCTGTTATATGGTTTTTATGCAAACCAGCTTCCAGCTAGTTTGAAAAAAACTATAAGACTAAGTTTATGAGGTCTGAATTGTACCCTTTTTACGAATCTTCTGCTCATGCTTCACCACCATTTCCTCCTCCTTAACCTTGGTCTGCTGCTAGAAAAGGTATGTCCATTTCTCCAACATGACCAAAAAAAAGAGAGAAACCCCCAAGGGGGCTGCGGTGGGGCAGATTTGGTAGTGGTGAAGGCCTACTCATGTAAGGGCTTAAGAGTCCTGAGCCCAAGCTAGCTTGCTATATATTGATTTGGGTTCGTATATAATCTAGCCCAAAAACAAAAAATGCTATATTTGATCAAGATAAGCATGATTGGACGTACAGGATTAATGGCTTGTTTAGTTGTCCAAATGAATCTGTTTTAGCTTATATGGTATTTAAAAAGTTAGAATTAGTATTTTGTTACAAGATCAATTTTTAACATTTTTTATTTATTTTTGTTAAAAAGGAAGGGGTTGTAGGCATCAAAATTTTTAAAAATTCAAAAGATGTCTCTATTTTAGTTTAATTTTACTTTCATATAAATATATGTGTGTGTGTGTGTGTGATTATGACCATGACCAACGATACCAACAGTCTTAATACTTCCCAGAGTGGGTAGAGGTGATGAAGTTGAGGTTGGGGGAGGGGATTACGAATCTTACATCAGAGGCGGATCGTCCAAAGATACTATACTTAACAACAAAAGATGGGTCAAATATTGGTTATTTTGTAGGAATCATATATTTTGTAGGGTATATGATTCAATTCGTCTCTGATTACAATTATAGAATTGATCTTTAGTTTCATAAATCTATCAACTTCTTGCTGCAGGCATGGAAACTATGGAGAGAAGGGAAACCTTTAGATCTTATGGACCCAATATTGAGGGGCAGTTCAAGAAGTGAAATAATGAGATGCATACATATCGGATTATTATGCGTACAAGAAAATGCAGCAAACAGACCCACCATGGCTACAGTTATTCTAATGCTCAGCAGCTACTCCATAAGTCTTCCATCACCTTCACAACCTGGATTTTTAATGTATAGTGACATCCAGCCAGACACACCATTGCCGGAGCATAATGCAGGAAGGGTTACTGAGTCAGATCTATCCATAAATCACCCAGTTCACTTATCTGTAAACGAGGTGTCAATTACCGACTTGTCTGCTCGATAAAATAGCTTAAAATAGATTAAATAGCTTAAGGTAGAATTGGAGCAATGTTTAGATTTAATTTGTCAAGAAGCTTTCTTTTTCTTTTTCTTTTTTTGTTTTCCCAACTAATTGGAAGAACTAAATACTAATAAAGCCTCTTGACGTGACCTGGATTTGAATCCTGCCTTCATTAGGTGCAAAGGGTTTAATAATTTATATTAGTACTTTTTTGTGACAATTAGGAACTTGGGCTTTCTTGACCCTCTTAAGGAAATGGGAACTGCCCGGATGGTTCAATCAAAGTTCAATGAAATTTCTTTGTCAAGGACAAAATAAAAAGTAATAATTCTTGGACAAATTTTTTGTGTTTGACCGTTTTGGGTGACACCCAATTTCCACCAAAAAGTAACTATTTTTCGGTCAATCTTTGAGCATTTGGCACGCAAACACGTCAATGTGGGCCAAACTTTGCCCAGAAATCAAACATGGAATTTCTTGGCTTTGTCCTCAACCACACCCATTACAATTAACTTGGTGTTTGGTTCCGAGACTTTTACAAGTCTTAAAAGATAATTTGGAAAGGCCCCCAAGAGTCAATGAAAATACATACATATATAGAACAGTCGTTCTTCCAAGGAAGGCCGCTTAAATGGACCAACAAGACCCAAATTAATGTACAAATCCGCGTTAAGCACCAGTGCAAGCCACCGCCATCCATGTAGTCTTACTGATAGGGGCTGCGATGGGGCAGATTGGGTGGTGGTGAAGGCTTACTCATGCAAGGGCTTAAGAACCCCGAGCCCAAGGTAGCTTGCTATATCACTACTACTACTACTCCTACAACCACAAAAAAAAAAAGCCTAAGACGAGTATTTTAAACCCTCATTTTTAGTCTAACACGAGGGTTTTGTTGAAGTCGTCTATTCCAAGGTCATGAAAAAAATAAGAGATTTTCGAAACCCTCATAATTTTTCAAAAACAAAAAATGCTATATTTGATCAAGATAAGCATGGTTGGACGTACAGGATTAATGGCTTGTTTAGTTGTCCAAATGAATCTGTTTTAGCTTATATGGTATTTAAAAAGTTAGAATTAGTATTGTGTTACAATATCAATTTTTAACATTTTTTTTTTTTTTTTTGGTTAAAAAGGAAGGGGTTGTAGGCATCAAAATTTTTAACAATTCAAAAGATGTCTCTATTTTAGTTTAATTTTACTTTCATATATCTATGTGTGTGCGCGTGTGTGTGTGTGATTATGACTATTTTCCTGTTAAATTTCTCCATTACAAAAGAAGAATTTGTTTACAAATTTAGTGTTCAATATGTATTTAATCTAAGTACATTTCTGGTTTGTGCAGATGAAGCAGGACATGGAATCCGAACAAATCACAACCTATTGAATTTTTTTATCACTATTTTTGTAATTTTTGTTTTTTATTAGTTCGGGGACGTCTTTTTTTTTTTTTTTAACATTCAGTTAAAGAAAAACAACGGATTAATAAAGGAACTGTTCAAAAAAGGTTAATTGAAAGATTTGGTTAGTACTCTCACAGTCTCACACAGCTCATCAGGAGGTCCTCACTAGGCAATATTGAGGTCGTGCCAGAAAGTCCACATGATTTATTATTTCAGAATGTGCTGATAAGAAAATTTTTGGGAAATTGGTGAGAGGTCCTACTTAAGAAAAGTTTAATGCAAAAAGTCCTCTTAATATTTCTTTCCTTTGTAAGGCCCTATTTAAGAATTGTTTCATAAGAAAAATTCTAATCTTTTAAAAATATTTTTCAAAATGACGAAACTACCCATAGCACAGTGAAAACGCCTAGCATAGTGACAGTGAAAATGCCTAGCACAATGAAACCATTCAGTTTTTGGGTTTTCACTGTGCTATTTTGTATTCTCACTGTTTTTTTTTTTTTTTTTTTAAATTTGGGTTTTTTTTTTTTTTCTATTTCTGCTATGTCTATTTCATGCCAAAAAAAATTTCCAAACTGTTTTCGCTTTGTCCTTCCTAAGAAAAGTTTTCACTGTGATCACCAAAATATTTTTACTGTGTTTTAAGTGTGTTCCTGCTATGTTTATATATTTCATGCCAAAATATTTTTCAAAATTGTTTTCACTGTGTCCTATTTAAAAAAAGTTTTTACTGTAAAACATACCAATGCAGTGAAAACACCCACCATAGTGAAAACATCATAAAGCAATGAAAATACCCAACACAGTAAAAACACCTAGCAATTTTTCTCCCTCTATAGAAGAAATAAAAAATCCAAATAATTCATGTGTGAGCATCCAATGTCACATAAGGCACCATATTTTCAATGTCATCCAATGTCAAAGGAGGAAGAGGAGGAGGAAGGAGAAGAAGAAGAAGAGAAGATATCAGTATAGAGAGATCACCTTCGAGAAAATTCTATGAAGCATTGAAGTTCACGAAAGACATCACTAGATGAATCCTCAACTACTGCAGTTCCGGCCGATCAATTGTTTCGATGAATCCAATGAGTTCATCCGTTCACATGAAAATGTTGCTGGAGAACTAGTCAATGCAAGTGCAAAACCTGGTGGATTGTTGTTGAAGACTAGAAAGTTTTTCTACCGATGAAAGATTGTCGGATCCAAGAGCATATCCGGGTGGATTGTTGCCGTCGACACCAAATAAGAGCCTCCATTACATCTTCTTCCTTACCTCCCTGCAATCTCCTATCGTCACTGATTGAGGAGCTTCTCGCTTACGGAGGATTGTAGTTTTGTTCACGAGCCACGCCAAGTTTGGAATTGGGAACATTGAAAAAGCAACCTATGGTTTTGTTGCTACATATTAGCTATCACATTCAACACCGGGTTCGACGTTATCGGGAGCTGTAGCCATCACCAAGCACATGATGCTGCTAGCAGTGCTTGGAGCTGCAGCCATGACTTCTCGATCTCTTTGCTTCTCTCTCCTTTTTCTTTCTTCTTCTCTCTCCTTTAATAGTAAACTTGCTGAGAATGGATAAAAGTGATATGATGGAAGGTAGGGGTATTTTTGTCCTAACAATGGCAAAAAGACTTTTCCCAAATAAGAATTTTTTGGAGGACTTTTTGCATGAAAGACCTCATATGTAGGACTTCCAGCCAAATTACCCAAAATTTTTAATGAGAGTCTTTGCAAGTTAACTATACCTGCATGCAAGTAAACTAATATGGTCCATTTGGGGAAATCATGCACCTCACTATTTAATTCCTAGACTATCATGGAGCATTCCATTTTTTAATGGGTTAAACATTGAGGGCCCATTTGTATTAATTTTTCTTAAAGAGATGAAGTGATAGACAACTTGAGGAGGAGATAGTAGGGTGGCAAAATTTTCATAATAAAAGTGATTGTGGCCAAAGTTAGGGAAGTTCAACTTTTGTCACAATGACTTTTAATATGAAAATTTTGATATGTGAAGACATGGTTTGAATACAATTCTAAAGAAATATATGAAGTAATTAATAGTTCTCTAAAAGTGAATCTAAAAAAAGCTAACCCAAATGGGCCTAAATCAGTATAGAAAACGAAATTCTAACAGCTATATTGGTCCAACAATGATTAAATCAAACAATGATTGACCAAAAAATAAAATAAAAGCAACAAATTCTTTCAATCAACCCCAATTTAATTGGTAAAAATTCCATCAACGCACCTAGTTATCAACTATTTGCTGCAATAGACTTATGGGTACTTTTTGGACAAAAATACCCTTCTCATTTTGTCACACCGAAATATGTAATTCTCAATCACCACTTAACAAATAACCCCATATAAATATGCAAAATCCCCAATGCTCATTTTGTCACATCATTGCTTTTAATAAGTCAAATTGTTGACTATAATGTCCCATCAATAATATTTCATTAAGAATAATAAATATTATATAATCCTCATAATAACACACAATTCCCATTTTTCATATGGTGACATAATCCTTAATATTCCAAAGGGGGGCAATGCCGATTTTGTCACATCAGGAGCACATTGCTTCAATCGAAACGACACGAGATAATTTAAAAATAGCCTATAGTTTAACGGGATAAACTGTAATTTTTATTATTATTTATATGTCTAAAATTTTATCATTAAAATAATTGGGACAAATTGGTAATTTAACTTTATTTCCTTATCCAGGGTATTGTGTTTGTGTTTCGTTCTAGAATAGATGGGAAGTTTTGTGAAGCTCACTCTATCCTCTATAGGGGTATTTTTGTAATTTTCCCAAAAAGAAAGAATAACCAAATCATACTGGTCCCTTTCAAGAAATTAAGTCGATTCAGTAATGGTTATCATCATATCTCTCTTTCATTAACAACTCGTATTGGTCTATTCTAAAAATCAAGTCCTTTTGCGATTATCATCTCTCTTTTGCTGTCAACCAAAAATCAATCCGTTCCCATTTTGATTCGTTTACCGAGTTTAAGTCTTCGCCAAGCAAGACTGTAAATGTGGGGATCTAAACTACTCCCATTAGTTTGGTTCAAAGACTTTTCCAAGACTTGAATATAGCCAGGCCGGCCCTGAAATTTTGGATGACCTAGGCAAGTTCCTAAAATGTTGCCCCTACTACATATTGATAATAAAAAATAAAAAATAAAAAAGGAAAAAATTGCTTGTAAAATTTTAGTTCTTTAACCTTAATTTCTCATAAGCTAAAACCTACAACAATCAATTCACAAAGAGAGTTTTCAATAGGCTCACCTCAAACCTCCTATCTCCGATTCACTATTACAAAACCTATAACAATCAAATCAGAAAGAAGGTTTTCATCAGGCTCATCCAGAACTTCCTTTCATAATTACAAATATAATTAAACTAATAAAGAAGACCTACAACGATCAATTCACAAGGAGGATATTCAATGGACTCACCCTGAACCTCCTGTCATCATTACTAATATATCAAACAAATAAACAAAACCTACAACAATCAATTCACAATGAGGATTTTCAATATGCTCACCCTGAATCTTCTATCATCATTACAAATACAACAATTCTATTCGTTCACCATTTTTGTCCTCCATTTTCGTCCTTCCTCGTGCATCTGACCAACTTAAACCAATTATTTTGAAAAATCGACTATTAGATTTTATGCTCCACTTATATGTATTAGGAATGCAAAAAATCACATTGATCCAACAGTTGGATTTTCAGAAAATAGACTGTGACTGTTTTTCATAATTTTTTCATTATATTTTATAATTTTTTAAAAAATTGCAAAAACCGACCATTGGATCAATGTGATTTTTTACATTCGTGATAAGTATAAGTGGAATATCAAATCCAACATACGTTTGGTTTCTCGAAATACCTATTTCAAGTTGGTCAAATGCACGAGGGAAGACAAAATGGGAGGACGAATGAAATTTTCCTTACAAATATACCAAACAATTAATTCACAATGAGGGTTTTCAATAGACTCGCCTGAAACCTCCTATCATCTTTAAAAATATATCAAACTAATAAACAAGATTTGATTACAACTCTTGAATATAATTCCATTAAAATGAATATAATTCAACTATATTTTCCATAAATGTGTCAAACAAACATAAAACAATGATACCAATAAATCAACAAAAATCATATTCTAAAGAAAAACACAACAACAAAAAATAGTGACGTCCAAATAGTAGAACATATGTACTATGTGGTATATTGGGATTTGGCCCTTTGGGTTGACCTTGAATAAAAATTAGTTGCCTATGTAATTAATCAGTACTAAAACCAAATTTGATGCCCCTAAATTTTACTAAAAAATTGATGCCCAAGGCCATTGCCTCTCAGGCCTGCCCTCAAGGTCGGGCCTGAATATAGCCTAAATTAAATAAATAAATAAATAATCTGAAAGTTTTGTCTGCTATATATATATATATATACCTTCAATAAATAATTCCACTTGATATATGGAAACAATTCTTCGTTCTTATTTAATAGTTAAGACTTAAGAATGTATGTGAGTCTAAATTATATCAATAAAACAAACTAAATGCAATAATTTTAAGAGTTGTATAGCCATATATCTCCCACTTAAAAAAGTTTAATACTAAATTTAAATGTTTTTTTTTTTTTTTAAAGATACTAAATAAATAAAAGAATTTAAAAATGACAAGAACCTCATGATTATCCAACAGTATCTATATTAACTCAGATATTTTACAGACGTATGATCATTACGCTTCAACCAGGTTATTCTATTCCACCTCTTAGAAAGAAAAGAACTTAAATCAAAATTCTTAATAGCATGGCGATACATTTAAACAAAACTTCTACCCCGAGCACACGCAATAGAGACATAGACAGTTAAGTATATTCGATCATTTTTAGACTTTTTGTGGGATCTTAGGTTACAATAGTAATAACTTTTAAGAGATTACTAGTCAGTGCATACATGCGTTGCACGTGGAATGTAAAATGTCCGGTCCAACACTTTTGCCCCTAACAACTTTGATTTATCCCATACACACGTTATCCCATATTTTGATATGTGAAGACATAATTTGAATACAACTCTAAAGAAATATATGAAGTAATTAATAGTTCTCTAAAATTGAATCTAGAAAAAGCTAACCCAAACGGGCCTAAATCAGTATAGAAAGCGAACTTCTAATAGCCATATTGGTCCAACAATGATTAAATCAAATAATGATTGACCAAAAAATAAAATAAAAGCCACAAATTCTTTCAATCAACCCCAATTTTGTAAAAATTCCATCAACGCACCTACTTATCAACTATTTGCTGCAATGGACTTATGGGTATTTTTTGGACAAAAAATGCCTTTCTAACTTATTTTATTTTATTTTATTTTTCAATTTTTGTACATAATCCACACTGAAATATATAATCTCCAATAATACATATAATCCCCAATCACCACTTAACAAATAATCCCCATATAAATACGCAATCTCCAATGGAGCATTTTGTCACGTCATTTATTTTTTTAAATCAAATTGTTGACTACAATGTCTCATCTATAATATTTCATTAAGAATACTAAATATTATATAATCGTCAGAATAACACACAATTCCCCTTTCTCATATGGTCACATAATCCCTAATATTCCAAAGGGGGGCAGGCAATGTCTTGTCAAATCAGGGGCACATTGTTTCAATATATCAATACTACATGGGACAATTTAAAAACGACATATAGTTTAGGAAGACAAAATATATTTATTTATTTATTTATGTCTAAAATTTTATCATTAAAATAATCGGTTCAACTTAGTAATTTAACTTTATTTCCTTATCTGGGGTATTGTGTTTGTGTTTCGTTCTAGAATAGATGGGAAGTTTTGTGACTCACTCTATAATCCATAGGGCTGTTTTTTTTTTTTTTTTTTTTTTTTTTT